>JASANA010004551.1:0-15787 GCA_030248095.1 Ptycholaimellus sp. GST1_10
GGCGGGTCATTGACACAATCTTCCGATGCGCATGAGCGGAGGCTTGGCGCTACTGCTCCACTAACGCTCCGCTCGCACAAGCCCAATTGTGGTAACAAGCGGGAAAGAGGGGGAAGGGGTGTGGAATAGTTTGGTGAGGAACCGTCATATAACCCATACAAAAGGGAGACCAATTATGTAAGGCCAACCATCGTCATACCACCAAGCTATGTTACCGATTTACTTTGGCGTCTAGTCCGCCTGTTAAGTCTCCTCACAATGTGTAAAATGCCCATGAAATTAATGGAAAAATGGGAAAAAGGGTTTCTCCTTGGTTAAAAGGGGAACATGCTTGCGCTTTGCGTTCACAGCCCGAAATAAAAAGCCAATCAAAATTGTAATACCTTGGTTTAAAACGCATATGGCAATATATCCATCAATATATCCCTAAACGCAATTGAGAATATCCATATAGGTGGCTAAATTAAAATCAATAGTTTCAGAATGTCCATTGGCCAAGCCCCTTTTAGGCAAATGCCAGTAAAATTTTGTTGATCAAAAATTTTTCTCAAAAGTTTTCTTTCTCAAATAGTTGCAGCATTCGTTAGTGAAGCTTGAATCGCAACCGACATCATTTGACCAGGGCACTAGAATAATTTTAACATGGACAAAGTTCTTTGGCGATTTAATGACACATGAAAGGTTATTAATTGTTTCTGATACTAACATAAACTTGATGTTCATTTTGGTTGACTTTTTGAAATAGTGAGTGACCTTTACACGCAATTTTATTAGTTAAAGTATTTGAGAATTGGGACAATGCAAGCTGAGAGGAAACATGGTCCTCTCTTAGTGACCAACACACTGCATTACGGTTTTTGAAAATATGATTGCATACTATTGATTATGTATGAAATGTATGATTATGAAATGAAATGAAAATGAACTATCCCCCCTCATGAGATGCTTGTCCCCCTCAAGGATCCCCCCCCTCATGGACCGTTAGATTTAGACCTGAACTTAGGCTTAGGCTTAGGAATTGCAGCCCTGACTCATGAGGGGTGAATAATTGGAGTCAAATCTCATGAGATGTGGATAATTGAAGCCGATTTTCATGAGGGGCAATAATTGGAGTCTTGACCTTGAGGGAATAATTGGCTGACTCCTAGAACCCCCCCTCCCAAGACTTACACCCCCCAAACTTACACCCCCCCCAAACTTATACCCACCATGAAGTACACCCCTCCCCCAGGAATTTTTTTATTGCCTTAACATACTTCTCTTTACATATCTCGAAGTTAAAACTCACGGAATTTTCATGTAGATGATTAAATACCTACTTTTTTCAAACATAGTTAATCTATACCAGATGGCAGGCGCATGCCTACCAGGAGTAGGGGCTTGTCCCCTACAAGGAGTATCAAGTAGGCGCACGTTTTTCCAGGCTCGCGTACAACATAGTTAGTCCTTAAACATAGTAAGTCCTTACCGAGTTCATTAATGTTTTAAAGTGCTCAACTCGGTAAGGACTAACTAGGTTGTACGCGAGCCTTTAAAAAAGTCAGGTGGCTACGCCCTATATTGCGGTATAGACTAACTAGTAGCATGACGAACACGGTATGGACTAACTCGGTATAGACTGACTAAAAAAGTAGGTATTTAGTTGTTTAGAAAAAAAATCCTTGGGTTTAAAATTCGAGATATGTAAAGAGAAGCATTTTAAGGTAATAAATTTTTGCAATATATACCCTTTGGGGGTGTAATTCTTGGGGGGTGGGTGTACTTCTTGGGGGGTGGGTGTAACCCCAGGGGGGGTGTAAGTCTTGGGGGGGGGGTTCTAGGAGTCAGCCCGGATTGGCGGGGGCTGGCTGAAGGTGGTGATGGAGCTGGCCGAGTCAGAGCGCGAGATGGCCGAAATGAAGGACATTGGCATCTACGGCAGCTCCTTCTTTCCCCCCACCCGCCCTTATGTGTTGCTTATTTCATAGATGTGCTTTTGAAATGTCATTTATCCATTAGTTATTGTACAGTATGCCAGGATACGACCCATAGTACCCCATTCTTGTAATCCCAGCTTTACTCGAGTGCCAGGAATATTCAGTATACAGGGTGTTCATTATAACAGTTTACGCTTCTTTAAAACACAATTGCGAGAGCTAGGAAGCTCCATGTGAAAAATAAATTTGCATTGGGGCCGTGCAAGCAAAGCGGAAGCACGGTCCCCTCTTAGCCAAGGACCAACCCTATTACGGATTTTGAAAATATGATTGCCTGCCAAATATTCCATGGGCAATTTACAGAGCTGTGAGTAGGCTCAATGGACGCAGCAGACACAGAGCTTTAATTAAAAAAAAGTTTGCCAAATTTGGTTGAGAATTGGGCAAGTTATGGCCAAAAAACTTTTAAAAAGTGTCCATCCGTTATCCGTCCGCCATCCGCCATCTGCCATGCGCCGTGCGCCATCCACCATACGTTCTGCTCAGCATGGGGATTGGCAATATCTGGGGCTCCAGTCTCAACGTCACTATAGTATATCGACCCCGGAGGGTGGCATGGCGCCTCCAGAATTTTGATATTTGGCCTCCTTTATGCCGAAATTGAGGTTGGAAAGTTGATTGAACGTAAGGGGGGACCCTTACAAAAAAAATCGAAAATCTTGAAAAACTATTTCTAGGATGCTCGGATGGAAAAAACAAGCACATATTCAGAATTCTGGCAAAAAACTACACAAACTTGTATATAAAACATTAAAATTTTGAAGAAAAAATTTTGACCATTTTGACCTTTAGGGTGCTTTCTAAGAAAAAAAAGTTCAAAAAAAAGTTTTTTGGCTATATCTGAGCCCTAGGGTGCTTTGTAAGAAACCTAAAAAAGGTCATGCTGCCCAGTGGCGATGTTTTAAGTTAATTTGGAGCCTAGATAAGAAACAGGCTCAAAAAATAGATACGATTTGATATCAAACAACCATATGTGCAAATCTGGTCTTCACAGGCTTCTACCAGGCCGTGGTGTACAAGCAGCTCATCATCAACTTTGTCTTGGGGCATTTTAAAGGGTTTTTGGCCTCAATAACTGCATCATATAGATAAATTGGGGCGTAGATTACGAATCTTGTGTCCATTTGCTTACACATTGTCTTCATGGGCTTCTACCAGGCCGTGGTGTACAAGCAGCTCATCATCAACTTCGTCTTGGGGCATTTCAAAGGGTTTTTTGCCTCAATAACTGCATCATATAGATAAATTGGGGCGTAGATTACGAATCTTGTGTCCATTTGCTTACACATTGTCTTTATGGGCTTCTACCAGGCCGTGGTGAACAAGCAGCTCATCATCAACTTCGTCTTAGGGCATTCTTAAGGATTTTTTGCCTCAAACTCTGCACCATATAAGTAATTTTGGCCATAACTTACGAATCTGGGGTCCATTTGCTTCCACCTTGTCATCATTGCCTTCTACCAAGCCATGGTCAGCTCATCATCAACTTTATCCTAAAGCATTGTACATATTCGGCTACTGGTGGTTTTTTGGGCCTTTGGCTGTTCAAAGTGGATGAAATTACTGAAATTGTGAATCTCCACTTCAGTGTTTTTTCTCTTAGCTGGTCTCTTAAAAATAGCTTGGGCATAAAGGTGATGAAATTTATTTGATTCATCTTATCATGAAACTAGCTTGGGCCATAAGGTGATGAAATTAAATCTGACACTCTTATCATGAAAATATGCTTACAAAACTTAGAACTTTACTATAGAGCTAAGAGAGCCCAGATAATTTTCACCAATGTTTTTTTAATTTATGACAGGTTAGAGTAAATCAGAAATATTTTAATTGATTTGCACAAAACCTTTGCTTAAAATTTCCATCATATGATATTAATGTTGGAAGCAAAATTTAAAAAACTGGGAAAATATTAATAAATTATTCAAAATGATATTTATTCATTATAATGCATATTTTTTTGCTAAATGTTAACTCATGTTTAGTTTTATTTATAGCTCTACCCAAACAAAAATCCTAGGGTGGCCAAAATTTTCTGGGCTCTCTTAGCTCTTTAGTAAAGTTCTAAATTTAGTAAGCATATTTTCATGATAAGAGTGTCAGATTTAATTTCATCACCTTATGGCCCAAGCTAGTTTCATGATAAGATGAATCAAATAAATTTCATCACCTTTATGCCCAAGCTATTTTTAAGAGACCAGCTAAGAGAGAAAAAACACTGAAGCGGAGATTCACAATTTCATTAATGAATATTATTCAAAGCCTTTTTTGGAATCCTGCCAAGCAGTATGAATGAATGAATGAGTTTTACTCCGAGTTCACGGGTAGCAACAGAGTAGCAAAAACGAAGTGGTATTCTGCGAGGAAAAGTCATCAGGTCAGTGTGGCATTTGCTCCTTAGATCACATTGTCAGAGTTGAGTAGGCCTAAAACCGCCGCGAGGAAAGGCCTTCGGCCGCCGCCAGCAACCTCAGCCGCCTCCAGTAGCCCTCCACCCGGCTGGGCCAGAGAGCCTGGGCCCCCTTATGACCTCCTGCCTCCAAGTGGTGACGTCCACGAAGGCCTGAGTGGAGGAAAGGAAAAAAGACAGGGCATCCGTGCCAACATTCTTGCATTTCAGGCGAGGTTGCCTCATCTGGTGAGCTTTCTTTGAGGCAGATGATGTAGCATTTGTGCAGGAGAGTTAAATCAGTTATTATTCGGCAGCGGTGGAGTGAGTCTAGGGTGAGGTAGGGGGCCGAGGGGGCCGTTAGAGAGCTTAGAGGGTTTGCGGCAGGGTGTTAGTGGGACACATGCATCAACTGCCTCATTCAGAATGAGCTCAAGTATGTGGCAGAATTCGGTAGGGCCCTTGGAGATGTCGGCAAGGAATGGCCAGTCTATGCTAGATAGATATGAATTTAGGGCCTTAGTGTCAGTCTTATGCCACTGGCGCATGGGGGGCTGAGGGGCAGGAGAAGCCCAGTGCACCTGGCCAGACCTAGAGGAGGGCATCCCAAAGCACAGAGCCACCGACCTGTGGTCACTAAGCAGTAGACTAGGGCCAACCTGGGCAGAGACTGGCGCGGCGTTGCTGGTTGCCAGCGCGATGTCCAGCCGTGTCATGACGGTTCATCACCGCGACGGTTCATCAAAACGACGGTTCATCACCGCGACGGTTGATCACTGCGACGTTTCATCAAAACGACGGTTCATCCCTGCGTTCGGTTCATCACCAGCCATGCAATCAAGTTTTCACACATTTCTTAGTATTCTCCCATTGTTTCTTCCAATTTGCAGTGGTTTTTTATGTTAAAAATCTTCATATTCCAACAAAAAGATTTTATTTTTTATAGATTTTTTGATTGTTTGTTTATTTTTATAGGATTTTTGCATGAACTAATTTAAATTCCCATTGGTAACTCACAATTTAAACTTATTCTGAATTTTTTAGTTACAAATATACACGACTTGGATTTTACAAATTTTTGAACTGCCGCCCAGGACTTGGCCTGGGGGCAGTACTAAGGATTCACCCCAAAAAGGGCCATGAGTCTATATATCTATATATGTCAGCAAAGATTCCTCTGTGGTTTTTCAACCAAATTTGCTCATCTTTTCAGGAAATATCAGGTATGTTGGCCGCTCCAACATATCTCATATGACCTTGGCGAAAATTCCTGGATCTGTGGCAACTGCAACTTTTCCGTTTTTTCCAATGCCAAGATTTCGAATTTTTGCAAAATTTTGCAAAGTCCTCCAAATTTTTGCTGATTTATGGCCTCCTACCCTACCTCACCACCATACCTACCAAATTTTTGAACTGCCGCCCAGGACTTGGCCTGGGGGCAGTACTAAGGATTCACCCCAAAAAGGGCCATGAGTCTATATATCTATATATGTCAGCAAAGATTCCTCTGTGGTTTTTCAACCAAATTTGCTCATGTTTTCTGTAAATATCAGGTATGTTGGCCGCTCCAACATATCTCATATGACCTTGGCGAAAATTCCTGGATCTGTGGCAACTGCAACTTTTCCGTTTTTTCCAATGCCAAGATTTCGAATTTTTGCAAAATTTTGCAAAGTCCTCCAAATTTTTGCTGATTTATGGCCTCCTACCCTACCTCACCACCATACCTACCAAATTTTTGAACTGCCGCCCAGGACTTGGCCTGGGGGCAGTACTAAGGATTCACCCCAAAAAGGGCCATGAGTCTATATATCTATATATGTCAGCAAAGATTCCTCTGTGGTTTTTCAACCAAATTTGCTCATCTTTTCAGGAAATATCAGGTATGTTGGCCGCTCCAACATATCTCATATGACCTTGGCAAAAATTCCTGGATCTGTGGCAACTGCAACTTTTCCGTTTTTTCCAATGCCAAGATTTCGAATTTTTGCAAAATTTTGCAAAGTCCTCCCAAATTTTTGCTGATTTATGGCCTCCTCCCCTCCCTCACCACCATACCTACCAAATTTTTGAACTGCCGCCCAGGACTTGGCCTGGGGGCAGTACTAAGGATTCACCCCAAAATGGGCCATGAGTCTATATATCTATATGTAACAAAGATCCTGTGTGGTTTTTCAACAAATTGCTCATCTTTTCAGGAAATATAGGTATGTTGGCATACAGATCTCATATGACCTTGGCAAAAATTGCCTGGATATCTGGCAATTGCAATTTTCCGTTTTTTAAATGCAAAGTTTCGATTTTTGGAATTTTTAAAGTCCTCAAATTTTGCTGATTTATGGCCTCCTACCCTACCTCACCACCGTCTACCAAATTTTAAATTGCACCCCAGACTTGGCCTGGGGCATAGGACTCACCCCAAAAAGGGCCATGAGTCTATATATCTATATATGTCAGCAAAGATTCCTCTGTGAATGGTTGTCAAATCGTTAAAATCCGATTAGAAACACTGGAGCTATAAGCAATAGAAGAAATAGCCATTTTTCAAAATTCAAAAATTTGCCAAAAATTGAATTTTGAGTTTTGAACGCTCTCAGGGCACCAAAAGTCTTAGAATTATGTCTAGTTTTGAAAAAAAATATAAAAAAGGGGGGTCAAAAAATTTTTCTGCAACCCCCTTTCTGAGACATTTGACCTTCTCAGTAAAGCTCTCTTAACTCCATTTTCTTGTTCTCCTACCCTGCATCTGCTCAATGGACGATAGAAGGTATTCAATCGTGCTGTGGTGTAGCCAGCTAAGCCAGCTGTGATTTTGTGTCTTTTAACCATTTTGTGGCGCTGTGGTGAAATAGTTTGGGTTTACGTTTAGCTTTTGGAAAACAAAAGTTTGCTTCCTGCCAACAACTTATGCAGCCTAATTTTTTGACCTTTTACCAAGTTATAGTGGAGGAAATAACTGGTCCTATTTGCAAGCCAAAACAAATCTCTGTTTTCCCAAAAATCGATTTTCTCCGAGTTAGACATTTGTATTTTATTTTGGCGCGCCCTGAGAAGAGGTGTGAGCTTGCGCGCCAAACCAAAATGCAACTGTCAATGGAGCATAATCCACTATTAGTAGATGTCTGCAGGGCTGACGCATGAGGCAAAAATGCCAAACAACGTGCAAAATAGCGTCTGTTCTCCTTCCCCTGCCATTGCCTCCTCAGTATGAGCTGACTGCAAGTTTTGTGGCTAGTCTCTACTCCATGATGCCGATCTGTACTTGGTTCATGTGTTGACGATCAAAAATCTAATTTTTGGATCTTCTACAAGAGATGCCTTTGGGCACTTAACACTCCATAATTCATGATTCGTGCTCCATGGGACAAGGCCACCCCCGGAGCATCGGACATGGTGACGCTGACGTGACTAGGACCCTCTGCAATGCAGAGGGAAACTAGCCGGTGGCCGAACCAACCTTCCAACGAATGCTACAAATGTCAGAGCTGAAGGAGAGCGGCCTGAAAAGGCTGCCTCTTTCACTCTACAAAAGCTTTTTCCAAATGCTGCATAGCGGCAGGCGGATTTGGCGATGAAAATGAACGATCGGCGACAAAGCCCGATTGTGAACATTGCCCAACAAATAGCAATAGCTGCAAATGAGCAAGCTCATGCAGAAAGTGCTAAAAGTTTGCAATGATTTATGAAACAAAATGGCTAACGAATGGATTAAAGCAGATTCTATTGAGCAAATAACGGAATTTTGAAGCTCATAGAAAAAGCTAATCTTTCGAAAAGTCTCTGTAAATAAATTGTACATACGCCTATTTATTCTTCTTATTTCTTTCTACAAAGCGAACGAGAGGACCGGAGATAGCGACTGCTGCCTTCCTCCCAGCAATTGGTTTCTAGAGCCAAAAGCTGGCCTACAAAATACTCATCCGTGGGACGTTGGCCATTGCAACCACACGGACGGCATGCGGCGACAGGGAATGATGAAAGCTTTTGCCGAATCTTCTCTGTTCACTCAAAGCCAGCGAAAGACGGGACTTTGATTGCAAGCATCGCCCCTAATTTCGCCCAATGTGCGCTCCTATTGGACGCTATGCACCTAATCACTTTTGACAGCCTGATCAGCTGGACAAAAAGGGGATGCATCAAAAGCCGCATATTTGCGGCTGGGTGTTTTATTGAACGCCCAAAAGAGGGAGGTGATTACGGCGCACCCCCTCATAGCTGCAGCTCCCGCTTTAGTGTGTACAGCTATTGCTGGACTGCGGCTTAATGTCTGCAGGATAGGGCGGAACTCAGGTCTAGAACTCTGTTCCTCCCCCTGCCCCAACCAAAGCCCTTTTAGGGCGCCTTGAAGGAGGGCTGTGGAGAGCCAAAAAGTCTCCTTCCCCCACTGCCTTCCTTTGCTTGTTGCACTGCTCAAGCCTAGGTTTGGCGTTGCTAGTTTTAACTGGCTTCAAGGCCCGCCTTATACTCACTTGTGCCAGGCTTGGCCAGCCAGGGCAGGGACTGGAGTGTGGCGGTTGCGAAACAGATGGGTGGATCAAAACACCCACTCCAGTCGCCGGAAAGTGGAGGCTGGAAGAGCGAAGGAATGCAAATAGGGGACGCATGTTCAAAACATAGCTTTGTTCCCTACACTGCCCATCCCCACGCATAGTGGGGGTGAAAAAGGCAGGCAGGCCCAGCTTTGCGCGCGGAGGAGGGCTACAGTTTGTGCGAGAAGGGGGAGGGCGACTAGAGGCCACGCCTCTCTCGGCCCCCCCACCCAAATCCTGCGCTTGCTGGCCAGCTCATTCTCTCCCCAAGGAGACTGGGCGCGCCTCTTTTCCCCACCTCAATTTTTCTAGCCTCCCCACTAGCTTTTTCCCTCTTCAGGGGGCCTAAATAGGTAGTGGGGGTTGAAGATGGACACACCCGAGCAGACTACTAGGCCCAGGCGGAAAACCGCGGCGGCAGCAGCGAGGCGCATCAGGCACCTCGCCGCTCCGCAACGGACCCGTTCCTCCTCAGCTGGGGAACATCACAGGAGAGCTAGATCTGAGGAAGTCAGGTCCCCCAGGCTGAGGAGAGAAGGGGAGGCAGGAGGAGGAGAGGAGAGTGGCGCTGATGATGAGGTGCGAAGCCAGCAGGCCGCCCTCGGAAGCGATGATGAAATGGGTGACGCAATGGAGGGACGAAGGCTGCCTCCAATGGAGGCGGCCGACGACCCTCCTATCCCACCTATGCGACAAAGGGTCCTGGGCGCAGCCTTTGGAATCCCTCGTCGCGTTAACAAAAGAATCAAAAGGAGGAGCAGGCGGAGGAGTGCAGACGCATCCCTGCCTGCCACTCCTGGCAAAGGACGGTCCAGCAGACCATCCTCAGCCGCCCCAAATGCCGCTGGACAAACGCCAGCTAGGCCCAATGTCAGAGATGAGGAGTCTCAAGTGAGCCCTCATTCTCCTCAAAGCCCTCTGGCCCGAAAGCGACAGAGGCCGGCAGAAATGTCGCCAATGAATCTGGATGCCCAAAGCAATGGGCGTTCGGTGTTGGGCTCATTTTTCGGGCCTCAATCTCCAACTGGAGTAATTCGAAATTTGCTAGGAGCTGCGGAAGGTAATGACGCAAGTCAGCCCCCAGCCCAGCAAAACACACCAGCAGGAGAGGCAGGCCACGGCCCTCTACGAACTGTACCTATGCCGCCCAATGCACGTTGGCCACAGTGTTTGAGGGCTTCATTTGTACTGCCCTCTCCCACAGGGCAGACATTTGATACCTCCCAGCTAAACACTACAGTCATTAGTGCTGGCGGGGGAGACAATGACGGGGAACAGATGCCCCCTCCTGCGCCTCAGGGCAATGGAGGGGGGCTGAGAAATGAGAGCGCTGCCCAGGCGGCCTCTCAAGGGCAAGGCGGTGAAGAGGCGGCACAAAGTGCCCCTCTAAACCAGACTAGAGACACCTCAAGAGTGCGGCAATTCATGGAGGATGAGCTGGAGGTATCGGACTATAGGCCGTTACTGGATCACAGTGCGTTGCTAAATCCACCCGAAGCCACTCCACCCACTCTGGGTCCCTCTACACCCTATTCTCGACCCCAATCTCCCCGCAGCCCTCCTATCTCCCAACCACTTCTTCAATCCACCTTGGTGGCAGATGAAGTAGGTGATGAAGGGGAAGGAAGTGGTGTAGACGAAAGTGGATGGGAAAGTGATGAATTGAATGAAGGCTTATGCGAAGAAATGGCGGGACTAATGAGTGATGCCCAGGAGGAGGCGCAGGGAACGGAGCATTCGCACCCCCAGTCCTTCCACACGCCAGCAGCTCACATCCCGCCCAATCCTGCCCCCACCCATTCACCCCAACCTTACCAAAATTACAACCCACTTCCAGTACTAACCCCTCCACCCAATCGTGACATGGGCACTAATACCTCTTTTCTCCCTCCCCAAAGAGTCCCAAAGCGCGCTCGTTTTCCCCTTCCCCATCAGCCTAACTTGGATAGATCTGCTAGACTAGCACACGGCGATATTCCAGGCAGCTCTGGCATATCTCCCTCTATTTTCAGACAGTCAGCGAAGCAGAGTATGGCTTCGAGTAGCGGGGGAGGAGGAAGAGAGAGCGCGGGGACGGGGAGTGGAGACGGAGGAACCAATGGCGTGAGCAGCGGAGGCCCAGCAGCCCCTGCAGCCACGACCACAAACAATGATGCGGTGAATCCTGCTATGGCCGCAATGTTCCAACAAATGACGAATCAATTGATGCAGGGACTGGCGCAGTTTGCTCAGACAATCCAGGCCGGCAACGCCGGTGCTGGACAGCAGACGCCAGCTCCCGCTGCCACCAATGCTGGAGGTAACCAAACTCCTAGCAGACCAACTCGAGTGAGAGATGAGAGTGTGAATGGTGGTTGGAATGAGTGTGACGAGCAAGTGTATGCCGGAGGCGATGGAGGTGAAGGTGCAGGCGCCGGCCAGCATGGTCCAGACCATGGCCGGGCCCTAGCCAACCGCCAGGTTCACTGGGATCTCATGCCCCGCCACAGAATGGAGGGCGGCATGGACATGGTTCCCATGGACACCCCTCCACGCCACACCAACCCCCACGCCACATACAACAATGTGACGGCGGGAACGTGTCGATGTTATCAGTGCACTGAGCCTACTGCACCCAAACCTAGGCTCAAGGCATTTGATACCAAATTCGGTAGCCAATTGGCTAAAGGTGAAGGCTTCGATGGCATTACAGAACCTCCAGAGGATTTCTTTCGCCGTTTCGAAGAGACGTGCTTAGTCAACAAAGTGCTTTGCCCACGTCAAAAAGCCTACATCTTGAGCCAAAGAATGAGTGGCGAGGCGAGTCGGCTTCTTCGATTAATGCCTGTTGAAGAAAAAAGTCACTATGATTCCGTCAAAACGGTCATGATGACTCATTTCTCCCAGTCCAGATATGCAAGACTTCGATTTGAATCATTCGAGGGTCTTTGTTTGAAATCGGATGAAACTTTGCAAGAGTATGCCCAAAGAGTGCGCAAAGTGGCGGACCAGGCTTGGCCTCAGGTTCCAGACCACGCAATTGATCCATTCCTCCAAAGCAAATTCATGGAAGGTCTGCCTCCAGGAGTGAGGCAGAAAGTCTACATGAGTGCACCTGAGGATCTGTCAAGGGCTGTACAAATTGCAGACCGGGCTATGAAGATGGACAAGGAGCTGGGTTCCTATTCAGTGGCCTACGGCGACGGACAGGAGACCTTCACGGCCACTGCCTCTGCTGCCAAGGTTGATCCAACATCTGCATCTGGGGGATCTGGAAGCAGTCAGTCTGCGAAGCGGACGATGGACGGCCAGACCCTGTACAAGGACAAAGAAAGACAAAAGGGTGGTAAGTCTGCCTCTACTCAGAGTGGTCGAGGCGGAGGCCGTGGAGGTGGCCGCGGACGCGGCCGCGGAGGCTCTCAATCATCAGCCAACCAGAAATGCCGTCGCTGCGGCGGAGACCACTTCCAACGGGACTGCCCTAGAAGGTGTGAAACCTGCAATGATGCAGGCCACCGGGAGGAACAATGCTGGGTTCGCTGCCTAAAATGCAATGCAGAGGGTCACTCTCTCTGGCAATGCCCTGAATACAAAGGCATCGCAGCCGTGGAGCGAGTGGAGCCGGCCAAGTCCGCCGTCCACTGGCCACCAAACTCCGGTTCCAATTTGCAGGTGATGAGTGCACGGAGTGGCATCCCTGAGCCCACTCTCATCCATGCTCCGGCATCCGGAGCAACTGTCCTCGGACCCTGCATCAGTCTTCATATGCTTGAGGATGGCTCTCGCAAGGTCAGCTTGGGCAAATCGTACGCGGAGGCGGCGATGACGGAGGAGGAGAAGAAGGCGAAGGCCAGCTGCTACTCCAACCCCGTCTACATGAAGCCCGAGTACCGCTACGGTCACGAGCTCCCGGACATGGCCATCGTCTACTCCATCAGCTTGGACAACGGCATCAACGTCACGGCTATGCCTGTCCTTTACTGGCTCTCAAATCCTCCCAAAAGAGGACCCAGAGAAAGTATGCGTCAGAAATGCCGGTGCCATATCAATGGCAAACTGGACATTCCAATGATACTAGTGTACAATCCATTGGAAGATCAAATGCTTCCTTGCATTGGTTGTGCACGAATTTTGGATCGGATGTGGCTCAGCGCCAATCACATTCAATGCCCCCATCCGGATTGCGAAGTGGCACAGTGTGCAGAAGAATTCTTCAGCCTCCACCCTGTCACTATGAATGTCCCTGAGTCCTTTCTCAATGAGATGGACCATGGAATGAACACCCTTCCATACAACAGCCCCATCATTGCCCAGTATCAACTGGCTGAGAAGGAGTGGTTGAAGTATGCAAGTCTGCAGAGACGGCGGTTGGAGGCGGTGACGAACCGGCTGGCCCAGGAGGTCCAGCAGCCGCCCGTCCCCACCAAGGCCGAGCTCAAGCAGCACTCCGGCCTCTTCTCCCTGAAGCGCGGCTGCTCCATCATGACCGTCATCCAGGGCAACAACAAGATGCCGCCGCTGGAAGGCGAGGAGGAGGAGGAAGCGATGGCACCCGCCCACCCCGACCCCCCGCCGATGCCGCCGCTGGAAGGCGAAGAGGAGGAGGAAGAGGCGGAACCATCCGACCCCGCCCACCCCCCACCCCCAGCAACCTCGTCATCTCTGAGGAGGATCAAGAAAACTGCGCAGAGCGGCGGAAATCTGGCCTGAGATTGCCGACGATGCTGACAAGGTTGACAAATGGTCCCAGCAATTGGATGCCCTGTCCAAACTGCCCTGGTCACAGATGGTGGAGCAGGCGCAGTCGCAGCTGGCTGATCTGACGACAGCGGAGACTGCGGAGACAGCAGAAGCGGCGGAGACGGTGTACTGATCAGCTGGTTCCTGGAGGCTGGACTTCACCTGAATGGTCACTTATCAGCAATCCCAGAGTTATTCCCCCCCCCCACCGTTACCCACCCCAGAAACCTTCTCCTTGACCTAAACCTTTTCTACCTTCCCTCCACCCCTCCCCCCCCTGCGTTCCTATTTCCCTTTTGCAGGCCCCGAAAATGGCCCTTTTGGGGGGTATTGTTGGTCAAGAGGCACAGTATGATTTATCCAAGCAACACTGGCACTTACACACTAACACACACTGGTGATGGTGATGAAGATGAGCTGGGCAAGCTCCACAAGCCACAGTGTCACAGTGGAGGGTGATGGTCCTACTTCTGGAGTACTCGCTCTGAGGCTCTGGCCCAGAAACTGAGGAACTGAGGATTTGGAGCTCCTTATATAGGAGGAAAAGGGAAAAAGGGGAAGGGGGTATTTGATCAGGGGCGGGGGGGGGCCCGGCCGAAAGGGGGAAAAAAGAAAAGGGGCCCCCCCCGCCCCCCCCCCCCCCGCAAAAACAACCACCAGGCCGGGCCGGGGGTGGTTTGAGTAGAGAGCTCTAACCTGGGCCCAAGGCTCTAATCACCCAGGACTTAGGACTGCCCCCCCCACCACCACTACATTAATCAACCCACCCCAAGCCAGCCAGCCAATAACCCACCCGGCCCAGATCAGGGCAGGTCTGGGTAGGGAGGGGGGGGGGCGCGCGCGTGCGGGCGGGGACGGACGGGGGGGGACAAAGACAGTCACAGACAGGGCAACAACAGCCCAAAAAGGGAAAGGAAGAAAGCAGCGAAAAGAAAAGAACCAACCCCAAAAAAACAACCAAACCACCAACAAACAACAACAAAAAAAAAAAACCCACTATTGGAATTGTAGAGGTGGAACATGAAAGACATAGGTAGTGACTGAGGGTATCCTACTCAGGTGTCGGATGAGGCTTTAGTGTCCGTATCGGTGGGAATACTCAATTATAGGAGAGGGGGGGGGGTAAAATGGCAAGGGGGGAGCTATTTTCGCGGGCGCCGATGCTCCGCGGGCCGCCGCGCACTTCGCCGATGGCCTCGACTTCACGCCCGGATTTTGACGTCTGCCCGATTGTTCTAAGGTTTGCGATTGACATTTCGATTCACAACATCTTCCCCTTTCGTTGGGCCGAGGTCACGAGGCTGAATTTCAAAATTGCTCTTAGTAACTTTGGGAATTTTTGTAAATTTTGGTTTGCAATCACTAAAGCAAAAATGCTTGCCCAATATCAGTAACCTCCATTGTTGGCTCAATGCTTGTCGACAAACTTGGATTTTCAGGAGCTGGCGGGTCTGGTGACGGTACGGGTGCCGGTGCCTGGGACTGCAAGGGCCATGGCCGCCAAAGTGGCTCGCCCCAGTCTAACCTTGGACAGATAGAGCTTTTGCTCGACTTCTGCGGTTCGGGAAGTGATTCCATGTGCAGCATTGTGGCAACCTGCTGTTGCTGAACTAGACGGCCTAAAACTAAACTGGTGGGCGCCAATGGGCCAAGCAGAGGCAGAATGCGGGCCGTGGTGTGCCGTAAATCTAAGTGTCCTGTTCCGGCTATGTAATGAGCAGGGTTCTCAATTAAAATCGTGGAGAAATGCTCAATCACTCGACCGCCGTTTAATAAAGACAAAAAGCAACTGTACGCTTGTGAGGCTCCCAATTTCCCTCGTTGAGCCTGTAAGCAAAATGCAGAAAGAAAAGTATAAAAATTTCCGACTACGATAAGCCCTTTTGACGCTCTGCTAAAAGCGACTACTGCTCGATGTAAAGAACCCGCAAAACCAATGGATGGCTCTTGCTCCGCTGGCTGCGACCTAGTGAGCGACACAACTATGAATGGAGATTCTAGTCCAATCGCTGAATCAACCGTTCTAACTGACACCTCACATCCCACTGATCCTAGCAACTGTTGAATGAGGTTTTGTTGAGCTGAGTAATAGGTAAGCACTAAAATTTGGGATGAGGTAGCCTTTTGCAAAAGACGCAGCACAACTTTCACCATCAACTCTGCCTCCAATACAT
>JASANA010004552.1:0-31366 GCA_030248095.1 Ptycholaimellus sp. GST1_10
GTGAAGACTAACCTTTCAGGCAGGACTTTAGAGGTATAATGGTGCCACTTGCATCATGCCGCCTTGGCCCCTTCTTCTTCTTCTTCTTCTTGGCCACCAACTTGGGGGCCTCCACCTCTTCTTCATCGTCAGCGGTGTTGCTGTTATCCCCAAGTGGTCCCCAAATCCTCCTCGTCCTCCTTCTTTTATGCTGCCCTGAAAAGTGCAAAGGTTTATTGGAGAAGGAGATGCTATGGGTGGCTACCACCAGAGGCAGCGTCGTCGTCGAAGAAGGCCAAGTGGGTGGGATGGGCCATCTTTGGCTTCTGATGCACTTCAACAATAAGAGATAGGAGATGATGGGAATAGAGGTAGGCTACCTTTTTGGGGCAGCACCTGCACTTGCTCCGCAGTGATGCATCCAGTCCTTGTGGAACAGGTACACCCACGCATTTGTCGCAGTGGATCAGTGCCACCGAGTTGTTGTTGTAGAAGCCGTTTAAGTCGTTTGGGGCATTGAATGGTGGACTGTCTTGGTGAAATGTAGTCCATGGGTTTTTTTCAGGCCGAGGCACTCGACGGGGCCATGTTTCGACAGCTCTTGCATCTCATGATCTCTCCGGAGGGTGATGAGCTGGCTCGTCACCATGTAGTGGTCCGGCGGCATTTGGTCCACGACCTATGGAGTTTGGAGATTGAGAAAATGAGAGATAAATGAGACCTTCCTCTGTGCATGGGCTATGGCCAGGCATTTCCGCTCCTTGTTCATATGACTGTGCAGTGGCGGTTGTTCATCTGCATCACCTGCATGCCTGCAGCAGCAGCAGCAGGAGGTGGAAGGAGAATATTGAGCAACAAAAAGTAACCGGAAAGGTGAGCAGAGAAGTTCCTGCTCTTGATGATGTTCAGGACTCGAGGCTTGGGGTTCTTTGTTTGCCATTCTTCATTCTCGGCCACCATAATACCTGTTGAAACTGAGTAGCAATTAGTTTAGTTAGTTTAAGGTAAGGAGATTTGGGGCTTGAGTAGAGAGAGGCGAAGCTAAGAGCAAACATTTACTACTTATATGGGGCAAGTTTCTAAAGCAGCACAGTTGCTTTGGCAACATTTCCATTCTCCTCATGCTCATCACCACAGTCTTCCTTGGGCTTGCAGCATGGGGCACGGCTGACTTTGAACTCAAACTTGATCTTGTTGAGAGGCTTTTGGCAGTGGGGGCACAGTTCAAGTGGCCCCCAATGCTGAAGGTTTGTTGGCAGGCTGAAGGCTGAGGCTGAAGGGCAGGTATGATGAAATATGGTGAAAAGATGTTTAGGCTAACTTTACGGCTGTGAGTAGGCTTGGAAGGCAGCAGAGCAGCAACCACCGATTCTTTGGGTTTCTGCTCCATTTCACCATCATTGCCTTCCTCCTCAGGCTCAGCAGGTTCCTCCTTTGAGGAGTCTGGAAATGGTGGGGCTGAACCAGATAGAGCGGAGAAGCTATAACCTGTATTGCTTTTGGCAAGCTCTTCCTCCAGGAGCTTGGAAGATTTTAGGCTCCTGAAAGCCAGAGGGTAAGGATGTAGTGTGGGTAGATAGATGGCACTTTGGGGATGAAGGGGGAGTTGTTGGTGATGGCAATCGGGATAGCTTCATGACAGTTGACAGCTTCCTCCTGCGGCGTTTTTCTTCAGCACTGTGGCGCAATTCAGGCTTCCTACGCTCCAGCTCTTCTATGGCCTTGGAATTGCCTAGATTAGCAGCTTTTTTGAGAAATTCAGATGTGGCCATCGCAAAGTCGCTCCCCAAATCCTGGGTAAAGGCTTTTTTGGCCTCCATTTACCTTCAATTTAACCTGCAACTATTGCCCTTTTGCCCTGCAGCAAATATATTGGTATAGTTTGCGCAAGGGTACATCAACTCTTGCTCTCAATCACACAAAGGTTTACTGTCCTATATAACCTATGAAGCACACGGTAGGTGGAGGAGGGGGGCACCCTAGGGTATTTCAGGGAAGGCTTCAGGGTTACGATTGGCAGCATATTTGATGGCGCGATTGTAAACTGAACTGGGGTGGCTTGAACTAAGGGTGGTGAGAAAATTGGTGAGACACTTGTTAGCCATCTGGACTTTGTAACCTGATTCAAAGAAAAAGATGGTGTTGTAACTGTCAGTTACAACATAATAATGGATCAAACTATCTTCCATGTCTTCCGAATAATCTTCATGAAACCATTCTGTATAGGCCTCGCTGTCTGCTACAAGGCTATCCTTCACCATGCTTGTGACCTTGGCGACCCGGGTAGAGCAAGTGTGAAGTGGCTGAAAGGCCATAAAGGAAGAGAAATATAGAAGATATAGGCTTACCTCTGGCTTTTCCATATTGAAGTGGTGGTAGTTGAGGATGGTGAAGCTAAAGTGATTGTCCTTCGTATCAGTCATGCAATAGGTGGCCATGCAGAGGAATGGAGGGCGCGTCCACTGGCAGATATCATCTACCAGCGTTTCTGCACAGGCTTGTTTGAGTATCTTCTTATCCTAAAAACAAGATTTGGTTTGTAGGCAGGAAGATTAAAGATTTACTTTTGTTGGTTGGAGGGTGATTTTGTTGCAGTTGGAGGGGGTGACCCAGGGCTTGTCATCAGGTATGAAGCAAGGGTTGAAGATGAAGTTGATAACATCATTGTTCAGGAAAACAGACTTCACCAGACTGGGGCGCATAAGGGCCCTGCAATCACGCGAATGCAGGCATGCATCAGGATACCAGAGCCGGATGAGATGGTCCATAG
The DNA here is from genome assembly GCA_030248095.1 of Ptycholaimellus sp. GST1_10. Classification (NCBI taxonomy): domain Eukaryota; kingdom Metazoa; phylum Nematoda; class Chromadorea; order Chromadorida; family Chromadoridae; genus Ptycholaimellus; species Ptycholaimellus sp. GST1_10. The sequence goes on from JASANA010004552.1 coordinate 2,750, forward strand.
GGTTGTTTGGTTTCACCATTCCTAAAAGATTGAGAGTAGAAAGAAAGAGACAAAGAGGTTAACCTTCCTCCAGGAAGGAGTCGTGGATGAGGTCGTAGTAGATGGCAATGTCCTCGGGCATTGCAGATTTCCCTTGACGCTGGGCCACCATTGCTTTGGTCTGAAATTTATCAGCCCCACCACCCGATAGTTGGCCGGCACTCTCTTTTGCTTCCAAAGCCAGATCTGCTTCTTCCTGCTCTGCTTTGGTGAAGAAAAGCCCCATTGCCTTAAACATAATTCTAAAGTGCGAAAAGAAGGAAATGTGGAAAAAAACCAAGTTTGCCTTAACAAGATACACAAAACAATGGACCACCAGTTTCATGCTTTATTCAGCAGAGCAGGGTTCATAGCAGCAGTCAAATTGATCAGTGATCATTTTTTTGGGCATGTAAGCCAGAACGGTATCTGAACCATCACCGCTAAGAACCAACACATTCTTTTTATGAGCCCAGGTAAAGAAGTACCAGCCAACGTTCTCGATTTGGGCCTTGCAGAACTGGACGTAGAGAATTTTGCAGTCCGGGTGAACTAGCGGCTGTAAGTTGGCTATTGAGACATAAAATGAGTGGTGCAAACTAACCTCCATCTTGGGCATGTCTTCCACCCACATGTTTTCCACCTCAATGCTCATGTTGGGGATGGTGGAAGACTTGGTTTTGTCCTTGGCAATGATTTTGCATTCGCGGGGGGCGATGGCCTTAAGCTCAAAGTCGCAGAAGCCAAAAGTGATGGGGCAGATTTTTGGCGTCGTCAGGATGGCAGCAGTGTTCAAGATCCTTGCTTGTTCAACCTTAACTCATCCTTTTACTCACCCTTTTACTATTGCAGTAAAGTAACCATTGTTAGCGGGGTGTCAAAGAAGACGCCATCATCACAGTACATGTGCCATTGGGAAGGCTTGCCATTCTTGTGGATCCACAATGCAATATCGTTTTTCATGAAGAAACCTTGGGTGAAAGTGATTGGCTCAGGGGAGCCCAGGCCTATGATGGGGGCTTTCTCCAGCTCAAGTTGTAGAGGCCAGACCTGGAAGGCAATGACATAAATGGCAGGAGGAAGAGGGTAGTTACCTTGAGGCAATAGACATGGTGGCTGAGTGAGTGGAGTAGGGTAGTTTCAGCCATGATGGTCTTGGCGGCCTGGAGCTTGAGGTCATTCTCCACATCCTTGAGTTTGCCCTTGGCCCCTTCTTGGCGCCCAAACAGGACTTGGAGCAGTTTTCCAGTAGGTTCAGGTTCCGAGGGGAGGACAAGGCCCTGTGTCGTCAGGTTGCTGCAGCGAGAACTGTGGGGAGATTCATTAACAGAGGTATTTAGTACCAGATCCATTCCCTCTACTACGTCCTCCTCAATCACCTCTTCTGTATCATCCTCACCTGACCTTTTTAAACAAAGCTTAAGCTTAATATCATGCCCTTCCACTGCTCTAAGGGCCACACTGCTCCAGCAATCATCCTTAATCTCACCTTCCTCAAGCTCAGTGTTGCACTTGGAAATCAAAACCCCCAATCGGAAATCGGAAGAATCGGAAATTTTTTTGGGCCTAGTGCATTGGGATTTAATTGGAATCGGAATCGGAATCAGATCGGAAATGAAATGGTTGGATTGGAAATGGTTTCCCCAGATCGGAAATTGGAAGAATCGGAAATTGTTTTTGGGCCTAGTGCATTGGGAATTAATCGGAATCGGAATCGGAAATAATTTCCGAGTGCAACACTGCTCAAGCTCATCTTCTTCAACAAACCCCACTTTCCCTTTGCACTCATGGTCCTCATTCACCTCAACCATATATTATGGGAAACACAAGGAAATGGAAATGGATTAACCTCTTGCAATTCCCAATATCTGGAAATGGTGTATTTTTTAAGGGATTGTTTAGGGGAAGAGACAAGTCTAACCGTTTGGAACCTTTTGGGCCATTCTGCTGGAATCTAGTTTATTTTTGGGCTTGGAGATTTGGGGTTAAGGTAGGGGATTGAAACCAGGACTTGAAAGTTCCAGTCACGAATAGGAAAGTTTACTCCTATGCATGACAACACAGCAAAGTCGCTCATTTGCTCATTCACAAAATCAAGTCTTGGGGGCCCTATACGATTTCATGGATGTACTTATGGCATGGGCAGATGTTAAAGGGAGGGGCAATGAAATAATGTAAAAAGGTTTTGCAGAAAAAAATTGCATTTTTTGCAAAGCTATTGTTTTCTTTTTGGGAGATAAGGATATGGGTACGGGTCTTCACAGCAAGGACATTGGGGGCAGGGGAAGGGAGAGTCCTAGGTAAGAGATGGCAGTAGCAACCTGGGCGATGGATGTGGTGGGCATCATTGGAGTAGCAACAGGTGCCCTTGGCCAGGTTGTAGGAGAGGATGCGGTGCTGGGCATGCTTAGTATCCAAGGCCTGCAATTGGAGAATATGTAGTTATGGGAGGAAAAAGAAGGGAAGAAACCATTCGTGGTAGTTCATTGTTGGTGACGATGAAGGTGCCAATGGAAGGTTTTGCGCCACTCTCAGTTTCCTCCACTATAAAGCCAGCCATGCCAAATGTAAGCGCCGAGGGCTTGGTAAGCATGTTGTTGGTGATGCGGTTGAGCTCTTCCACCTGTTCCTTGCTGAGTTTCTCCGCCTCCACCTTGTTGTCCTCGTCATCTAGGAGCAAGTCAAGGGTGGCCCGAGTGAGGAAGATTGTAGTTTCCTTTAGGTCCCAGATAGAGTCACCCCCGCCGGATTGCAGGATGGCCTCAGGGACGCTCCAAAGCCGAATGATGGCACTGCCAAAGGGGACCCCGGTGATGCAGCGATTGAGGAGGTGGAGGGTGAGGGTTTCAATGGGTTGGCTGATGAAGTGCGAAACTTGTCGGCATTTCTTCTTGAGTACTTGGGAGGAGACTGTAAAGTTCTTGATATCACCCAGTCGGTAGCTGCCTGCTTTGTCAAGGAACTTGAGGGGCGGGTAGTAGGTCTTCATGTCAGCCCTTCGGGCAGTAGGAGCAGAGATTGGACTGGGTGGCAGCAGGGTGTGGTTGGCAGCTGCCAGTGGATTCTTTGGTGGGAGCGAGGCGGAGATTGCGGGGCCTCCCTTGACCTTGGAGAGGATGGGTGCTGCGAGGATGGATGACGAGGATGGTGAGATGAGGATGACCAATGAGGGGAGGCTGACTGATGGCTCCAAGGGCTCCGATGGGGTGATTGGGAGTGGTGGTGGCGATGATGGTATGAATGGCGCTTTTGGTAGCCACGTCTGTACTTTGGCGGCAGGCTATCAACATAGCGAGGCGAACAACAATCACATGGGGCATAGTGATGGGGGCTGGATGGAGGGGATGAAGCAGGACTGGGGGGTGAGTGGAGGGAATGATGGCCCACTGGATGGCGCAGAGTGGTGCATGATGAGCGAGGGTCTGGGTCTTCTGCTGCTGGTGGAAGAGGGTTGAACTGGACGGATATTGGTGAGATAGGCGGAGGAAGCAGCAGGCACGGTTGTGGAAGGGAGGGGCAGGCAGGAATCTTGAAACGCAGTCGCGGGTAGTAGCCATGGTGGTGAGACATTTTCTGCAATAGAGTACTATTACAAATTAGAATTGAGAGTGAAAATAATGGTTGTTGGGGTGAGTTGAAGCATAAAGGGCATCTGACCTGAAAAAATCAAAAATATGATTAGAAACAAAGAAAAAAGGATTCTAACTTGGTGGCAAGCTCTTTGATGCTGTGCCAGCACCAGCCGTAGGGGATGCTGGTGAGGTGGCCATCACGGAGAGGTGGATGGGGAAGCCAGCACTTGGTGGAATTGAATTTGATTTGTTTGATGATGTTGGTGTTCCAGACTGTGCTGAAGTGAAGATTTTTGCGGATTTGGAACTGGCTAACACGGACACAGTGGTCAGAATCCTCAACCAGCTTCTGCATCTCTCCTCCTTCTTCGAACATCTCCTTCACCATCTGGGTTTGACAGATGCCCTTGAGGCGCGTGACAGCCGCAACCCTTTTCCCATCATGCCAAACACTGCAACATCTTAAAATCCTCTTACCTCTATACCCATCATGCCACTTACTTGTATTCATAGCACTTTGGGCCAAGTCTGGTAAAACTGCAAATGTAGGCCCCAGCCCCAAATTTGCCAGCTATCTCATCCTTGAGGAAGCCGAAGGCGCCAGTAGTGTCAGGGGCCGCCATAGTTGGGGGGAGCAGGAGCTTGACAGAGTCGGTGTTGCAATAGACGACGTAAGGCCCATACTTCTCCATCACAGTCAGCAAGGCCAGTCGAGCATAGGCGGTGGTCATGGTGGTGAGGACGATGTTTTGCTTGGCCCCAGGCGGCTCAGTCTTTGGGGTGTAGGTCACCATGATGGAGATTTGGCTGATGTCGTAGTTCAGGTCGTTGTTGATGTCCAAAAACTGCTGGATGTTGTGGCAGATTTGAGTTTTGCACCGATCCATCCTGGTGGCCAGGTAGCCCCAGATGCTGTTGAGCACCAGCTTGGCAACAGCACAGAGGCTGGGGTTGGTGCGGAACTCCTTGCAGCTGATGGAGAGGCCGGTGATGTGGTAGATGTTGGCAAGGTAGTCTTCCACCTCCGCAGCAGTTTCTGGCAGGGGAGATGCAGTGGCCTTGATGAGGTACTGGGCCCGGATGAGGTCACGGAAGAGGTCCTTGGAGGTGTTTGGCCAATGCCAGAGCTCATAGACACGCCCCAGGGCATAGCCACGTGCCAGGGCTGCTTGCACCTCCGCTGTCACAAAGGTGCCCTTGATCAGCCGCTGGGCATCACTGTTCTTGCAGAAGTCATTGGACTGGGCCTTGGCGCAGGTAGTGCAGAGGTGGAACATGAACTTGTCGTTGACGAGTTGGCCAATGACAGGGAACATGAGGTTGCTGCGTGGCGGGTGGAACTCACATTTGATGATGCCAAACCACATGGCAGGGTTGGTCAGGCCAGCTTCTGCAATCTCTTGGCCGATGTAGATGTTGGGGTTGCCAATTGGCCATTGCTCACCATGGACCCCATAGTTCACCGATGGGTAGAGGCTGCAATGGGGATATGAAGGCATAATTAGATTCCTCCCACCAAAGATAACCTGGTAAAGTCCAGGTAGAGGAGGCACCAGCCGGGGGGGGGGGACTTTGGGGATGAGGTGCTTGATGAATGAAGTGCGGCCACCATGGAAGGCATCTTGTGGCCACAGTGGGTCCCAGGAAAAGTGCTCATTGTAGGCGTTGTAGTAGGCATGGACCCGCTCATTCACGGTGATGGTGTTGTGGAATTCGCACTCCCAGCAGATGATGAGGGTGAATAGGCCATATGGGGAGCTGGCACTGTTGATTAGCCCCATCAGATGAGTATCAGCCTCTCTAGTCTTCTCACGCCTTCTATCCAGCAACTCAGTCTGGTCAGGAAAGCAGGAGCAGCAGCCATGAAACCAGCAGCCATGAAATTGAAGAACTACCTTCTCCCCTGTCACCCTAGAAACACCTGTGGCATCTACATACATGCCCCCTATTCTCGCCTCACCGCCATTTCTGGCCGTTTGCATCTTTGTCAGATCCAGGTGCTTTGCCATGATGAAGATCCAGTTCAAAGCCTTGGCTGACTGGTTCTGTGAATTGTAGCCTAGTGGGGGGAGAATAGCAATACTATTTTCAGGCATGAAATGGTAGCGAAAGATGGCATTGGTAAGGGATGGAAGGGTGTAGCAGCTGAACGGCTCAATTTCCAGGTACTGCATGAGCCAGACTCTTCGAAAGGCCCCCATGCCTAGCCTGAGAACTTTCACATCCTGCCGACAATAGTTCTCCATCTCCCTCTCAGGATAGTAGCGAAGATGACAATGTGTTTGATACTTTGCTACCTGCTTGGCATGCCAGTCTTGCAAAATGCTCAAATCCTTTGGGGTCCTATTCTCAGGGTGAAAATAGCTAAGAGGCGGAAACCTGTGAATCTGCCCATCAATGGTTTCCTGGTAGTACAGAGTTTTTCAGTTAGATGAATAATTGATCCACTTTGGAGAGTTGAGCGGGTAGGGAAATTCCCCCTTTTCCTCCTTGAAGCCAAACATTTTTGGAAATGCTCTAAGAGGAGTGCCTGGTACAAATTACAGAGAGTCAATGAATCTGATATGGTTCTGCTTCAGAATAAGCCCTAAGATGCACTGCTCTTGAGTTATCAGCCTGTCAGGCGTCAACTTCATCCTCCGCAGTTCAGCCAAAATCAAGTGGGTGTCAAACTTGCCCCCATTATGAAACACGATGGTCCCCTTCTTGAAAGGGCTGGATAGGCTTATGCAGTCATTGATAAAAAGCTTCAAAGCCTCAGGCCCTCGATAGACATAGGCATCATCTCCTTCATCATCTTCTGCCTGAATGACAATGAGTTTGACCTTGTGGATGCCTTCACAGAGATGCTCAGAGAACTTGGGGCCCTGGACGTTTGTCGCCTCTGCTCTGTAGGGCACTAGGAAAGTCTCAGTGTCAGCATAGAAGATTGGGCCAACATCCTGCTTAGGCATAGTCTTGGCAACAAAGCACTGCTCAAATGGCCAATGCTCTACCTTGCAGGCAGGGCAGTAAGGAAAGCCACAGGAGTGAGTGCTATTGCGCTTAATAGAGTATTTGCATACGGGACAGAGATAGACATTCTTGCAGATAGGCAGGTGAGCCTGCAAGCACAAGGAAGAGTAGAACTTCATGCCACAGGGCTGGCAGATCTCAGGCTGACTTGGCCTTTTAGTGTCCAGATTCATGCAGTCTGGTAGATGGCAAAGTTTGCAGGGCAAAAGCACACAGCGATGAGGCCATGTTCCTGACAGTGTTGCCCAGCACTTTTCACAGACAGACCTTTTGCCAAAGAACCCAGTTATAGAGCGGATGCCAAAAGTATGAAAGTTGCTGGGCCCTTCACTGCCCTGGCCTTCACTGCCCTGGCCTCCAGTGCCCTGGCCTCCAGTGCCCTGGCCTCCACTTCCCTTGCCTCCATTGCCCTGACCGTCATTGTAGACTAAAAAGAGATAGACTCGGTGGGAATTCTGAGGCAGAATCTCTAGGATGGGCGGAGCAGCATCCTCAAACACACAAATCCCAGCATCCATTGGCTCAAGGATTGGTATTAGGCGCTCCAGATCACTCAATTGATAAGGCCCACTTAGTGGGCGGATGCCAGCCCTCCTGGCCAAATCCCAGGCATCATGGCAAGGTCTGAGCAAGCGACGGTAGCCCAGCCATGCTCTATAGCTTAGGTTAGGGTTTTGAATCTGGTACAGGCCGCCCGCCACAGCCTTCAGCAGACACATGTTTGGAAAGGCATCATTGGCCCTTTCAATAGGATTCCATATGCTTTGCTTCCTAGTCTTTGCCCACTCATCAATACTGATATCATCATGACTTCCCAGTGCATTGTTAGACCTGACTCCTCCTCCCCGGCCTCCTCCTACATTGACTGGGAGATGAAATACAATGGCCCAGTCAATATCAGTGATGAGACTGAATTATGTTGGCAATGTGCTCAACAAAGTTGGCAAAGGAAAAGTCAGATGCAACCAGTAATGGGTAAACGTAAAAAAAATCGCGATTTTCCATTTACATCCACTTACGTTGGGATGGTGAATTATTTCCTTTCATTTACGTGCATATATTTTTCCATGCGTTTATTGAGATTTTCTAGTTCCATATGTTTACGTTTACAAGTTGCATTTACCCATGACAAGAATTTCCTGTCCTCAAAACTGGAGCTTTTCTGGGAGACTTGAAGCAGATAACATGAGTGAGTGAGGATTCAGAGGCAGAAGAAGAGGAAAGCCATGATCACACAAGAGGTGTCAGCCATTGGAGTGACCTAGTCAGCCTTGAGACCAGAAAACGGCACCTTCTCACCTGTGTGAAGAACTGGGGCTAATTCGGTCATGGGTAAATGCAAAAATTCAAGGTTTGCATCCATTTACTTTGCGTTTTTTCCCATTTTAAAAATGATACGTTTTTTTTCCATGTGTTGCTTTTTTCCGTTTCGTGATGCAAAATGAGTATACGTTTACGTATACATTTTCCGTTTGTCCCGTTTATGTTTACCCATCACTGGATGCAACCCACGCCCCCTACGCCCTCCACTCTCATCACCTCTATGCCTACGCCCTTCACCCCTCATCATCTATCTTCCTCTCCTCTCCTCAGCCCCACTGCCCTCACCACCTCCTCGCCCATGAGGTGGGCGCCACACTAGCACCCTATCAGGAGGATTATTCGCCGACATCCTGAAAGTTTCTCCTTCTCCCTCTTCCTTTTTTCTTTATTCTTTTTCCCTTTTATTTGTTCTCCAATTAGGTTAGGTTAGGGAGTAATGATATATATTTTTAAAAAAGGGGGTCCCCAAAAATAGGAGAAAGACCCCTATATAGTCCTAAGGGAGAGTAAAAGAAAAAAAAACTTACAGGTGGAGAAAATCTGGAGAAGGAGAGGGTTAGTAGAGTTAGTGGCTAGAAAGCACCAGTACCTTTTAGTAGTTGAGGCAGTTGAGGAGGGCGTCAATGTTGTCACCCTTGGACTCCACGAAGCGGATGAAGCCTTGGGCAATGGTGGTGGTGGGGGGATGGGGGACACGGCCGCCGTGCTTGGCCTTGAATTTGCGAATGAGCTGTTTGCCGGCTGAGGCACAGGTGACAAGGTCTGGGGTCAGGGCCTCGCAGAGGATGCAGGCGTTCTTGATCGCCTCCCTCAGCTCCAATTTCACCTTCCTCGTCAGCTGCGCTGGGGAAGCTGCCGCTAGTTCTGTGGCAATGCTTTTGATGTTTTGGACTGCTGTCAAACTGAAAAGAAGGATAATTAGGGTGGAATGAGAAGGAAGTTAAAACCGTATGAGTAGGTAGATCTCCAGCACTGACACCTTTTGCAGGAGCTGGCAGCGCTGGGGGTCATCGTTTGTGGCTTCCTCCTCCTCCTCCTGTGCTCGTGCCATCGCAACTATAGCTCGGAGCACATCCAAGACCTTTGCTGTTTGCCTAGCCAGCCTTTAATTTTATTCATTGGCAAGCAATACTATGGCAAAATGGCATGCCCACGCCTAATCACTACTGCTGGGGGTTAAATTGTGGGTGGTTGGGGTGGTTGAAGTGCATGAGACCACATGTGGTCATCTCCAAACACGTTGGGCAGGAAGTAATCGCCACCTCAACTAAGCACCCTGAAAAAATGTAATCTTTGCAAGTGTAAATTGGGAGAAATAAGCTTACCTGGGCAGGGGCGTATGTTGGAGTTGGTGAAGAAGTGTGGAAAGCCTCTTGGTTGTGGTGGAATTAGCCCTGGCCGACTGTGGTTGGTGAGGTTGGCAAGACTGTCTGCCGCCTGCAGCTCTGGCACCTGGCAATCAACCCATCATTAAATAGTCATCACCTCACACAGGATGCACTATAAAATGGCGGGTAGATTGCCTTACCAGTCAAATATGCACAGCTCCGGGACAATGAGGCACCATGTTAGAAACACGGCCATCACCATCAGCATGAGCAGCGTTATCCACATCACCAGCAGCCTCTCCTCGGGAATGGTAGTCTCCATTCATTAAGTATCTACATTTTTATTCAATCAAACACATAATCATCAAGGTAATCACGCAATCGCGCCTACACTACGTTGCTGCCCCTGCAAGCCATTCAAGTTATATCCACGATGAAGTTTTTTGTATGGGGCATTTCGCCACAGTGCTCTGAGGTATAAAGTATAAAAAAAAAGTAAAAAGTAGAAAAAGTGGAAAAAAACTATTTTTCAGAAAATTTGGGTGAAATGAAATTGAAACAAAATGATTTTGGTGTCCGTGAGGTGGAGTGGAAGTGGAGTAGAAAGACCTTTCACTTTCCACCTTTTCACTTTTTACTCACTTTTCACTTTTCTCCTCAAAATTTCCGCCCCAGACCAAGGTTTGCCCTGCTCTAGACCCCAAAATTTTCTCCCCCACCCCTATGTTGAAGCATAGGGGCCCTACCCCATCCCTATGTTGAAGCATAGGAGCACTACCACACCCCTATAGCCCCCTATGCATATGCTATAGCAAATGGAAGCTCTCCCATCCTTCTCATGTAGCATAAGAGGATCCCCCATTCTTCTTACGTAACATAAGGAGGTTCCATTCTTCTTATGTACATAGCATAAGGAAGATTGTAGCAACGGGGTATCCTCAGTTCCTATGCTGTAGCATAAAGAGGCCCTCCATCCTTAAGCTGTAGCCTAAGGAGGCTCCCCATCCCTGGAATGTAACATCAATCTGTAGATATCCTCCTGCTGACCTCTCCTGCTTTTTAAGGGTGCCCAATGTACAGTAGTCCACTGTTTTGAGGTGCTGGGAGGGGCGCGGCTTCAATTTCAGTATTTATTTGGCTTTATGAGAAATTTTAGAGATTTGAGGTGAAAAAAAGTAGAAAAAAGTAAAAAAAAGTCGGAAAGTGGAAAAAAGGGGAATAGGTGAAACAAAATAGGAAGGGTAGCCAATGAGGTGAAGTGGAAGTGGAGTAAATGGTCTGAGCATGGGGTGAAAAGTGAAGTAGAACTCAAAATCATTATACCTCAGAGCACTGTTTCGCCATTGGGTCTCCTTCTTTGAGCTGGGAAAAGATTTCGTTTGCCTTCTTCAGATCAAGGCAGGGACATTCAAGTTTTTTGTATGGCGCATTTGGCCATTGGACCTTCTTCTTTGAGCTGGGGAAAGATTTCGTTTGCCTTCTTCAATCAAGGCAGGGACACTCAAGTTTTGTATGGCGCATTTGGCCATTAGGCCTTCTTCTTTGAGATGGGAAAAGATTTCATAAGCCTTCTTCAGATCAAGGCAGGAACACTCAATTAGTACTGGGGCCATTTAGTTTTGGATAGTGAGCCGGCCACAATATGGTCCATTGGTCAATTTGGATCCACAATTATGGACAGTTTGCTTAGTTGCTCAATGTGGAGCCAGCCACAATATGGTCCATTGGTCAATTTGGATCCACAATTATGGAAAGTTTTATTGTTTCACTTTTTTCAGCATGAGCAAGCATACAAATCGAAGCCATAGTGCGAACAAAGTAGACAGGTCAGAAAGGCTGGAAAAGAGGGCTACTGTGCACATCCAGCGATGCATCACAGGACTCGTATGCTATTTTTGAAAGAACGGTTAGAGCTCAATATCACTTCATCGGGTAATTTATTCCAGTCCGAGACAATCCTATTTGTGAAATGTAGGGACCTATGTTTTGTGCTTGCTACCTCCTTGTAGAGCTGGTAATTTCTTTGCAACTGTCTCCCAGTGTGTTTTCGTCTGAGCAGATCTGGGGCATAGGCAAATTGATGGAAAATTTTGTGTGTGAGACTGAGATCGAGACGCCGGCGGCGGGTGGCGAGGGGTGGCATGCCCAGTCTTTTCAGGCGATCCTCATAGCACTCTCCCTTTAGCTTGCATTGTTTGAAAAGTAAGCGAGTGAAGTATTTTTGAACTCTTTCGATATCTTTGCTATCGGCCTTCGATAATGAGTTCCAGACAGGTGAGCTTGACTCAAGAATGGGTCGCACAAAAGTTTGAAATGCAGCAGTTAATCTTTTTGCATGAGGCAAAAGGAAGCATCTCGATACGGCATAGCAGGCCTTGCGAGCTTTTTTCACTATGTTGCTAACATGGAGAGAGAATGAGAGATTGGTTTCAACAGTAATGCCAAGGTCTAAACAACTGTCAACTTCTGAAAGAATAAGGCCACAGAGCACGAAAGAAGCAGCAGGTGTCGCTTTTCCTACCCTCAGAACACAGCATTTTTCGGGGGCCAGATTAAGTTGCCAGTTTTCGCACCATTCAGATAGAGCATTCAATGCATTCTGCAATTCATCCTTGTTGGATGAAAAAATTTTACAGTCATCTGCAAAGGCATAGCATTGGCATATTCTATTGAGGGTACTTAATAGGTCAGAGCAGTAAATATTCCAGCAAAAAGGTCCAAGTGTTGAGCCTTGTATAATGGAGGACGAGAGCAGGATAGGCAGAGATTTTGCACCATTGATTTCAACTACCTGGAAACGGTCAGTGAAATAGCTTCTCAACCATGAAAGAGCTCTGCCTGTTATTCCATGGGCTTCCAGTTTAATCAAAAGCTTGGAATGAATTACAGTGTCAAAGGCCTTCCTAAAGTCTACGTATACTACATAGAGTGGCTTTTTTTCTTCTATTAATCTGGTCCAAGTGTTAGTCACACAAAGAAGTTGTGAGGTGGTAGAACGAGCAGGAAGGAAGCCAAATTGAAAAGGAGAGATGAGGTTGTTGCGTTCGCAGTAGCTAGCCATTTCAGTCACAACTATTTTTTCTGCTATTTTAGATAATTGGCTTGATAGGGAAATTGGACGGTAGGAGGTGACCAGGGACTTATTGCCTTTTTTCTTGTAAACAGGAATAACTCTATTGCACTGAAAGGCTGATGGATAAATACCAGTTGCAAAGCTCCAGTTGAATAGACAAGAGAGTGGATAGGCAATCTGAGACTTGACTTTTTTTAGGAAGAAGATTGGTATTTTATCTGAGCCAGCACTGAGTTTGGGCAAACATTTACAGAGAATGTCGCATATGAGTGAGGGGGTGCATGAAAACATTGCTAGGCAATCATCTGTCAGAGAGTTCAGGAGCATGGTTCTATTGTTATCCCTAGCTAGAACAGATGCAAAGAATTCGGAGAATTTTTCAGCTTTGGCTGCATCAGATGATAGCCACTGATCATCACTCAGAATATCAGGCACTTCGTTCGAATTGGAATTGGTCTGGCCTTTGACATGCTTAAATAGAGTATTGAGGCATCCGGAACTAAGCAGAGATTTCTCTTTCAGCTCAAAATGTTTTTTTGACTAGGGAAGAATATTTTCTAGCATAGCGACGGAAAGAAAGAGATGAGCAGCTGCGACGGCCCTTGCGGCGAAGCTTCAAGCGAAGACGTTGAAGGTAACCTGGCAGAGTGAACTTAGTACATTTAGGCTTGATAAGAGGAACAAATGTTTCATCGCAAAAATTCAAATGCCACATGATACTCTTAAGGAAACTATCAATTGACTCAGAAAATGCAAACATTTCTTCCCAGTCTATTTCACTTAAATAATTAGTTATTTTTTCATAGTTTCCCTTTCTAAAGTTCCGAAAAGATTTTTTGGCGACAGAATCAGCTGGTCTAACTTGAACATTGAACAAAAATTGATAATGGTCGCTGGAATGGAATGGGGGCAGTGATTTGACAGGTGAAATTCTATTTTTTAACGAACCAGACACACAGACAAAATCAAGAATATTGCTGTTAGCAGCTCTTGACGGTGAGTGCAGAATCTGCGAAAGGGAGGAAAGCTGGATAGCTTCAGCGAGAAGTTTGGAAGCAGCATCATTAGTGAGGACAGGACTAGTAAGCCCATAAAGGGCAGGAAGATTGAAGTCGCCCATTACAATGCAGTTAGAAGCTTTGGCACAGAGAGCACAGATAGCAGAAGCCAGGTTTTTTGAATACTCAATTGAAGCATTAGGAGGCCGATAGCAATTGATTATTCGAAGAGTCTCATTTTTTAGTCGGAGGTCAATGCCAACCAGTTCTAGGTTATTTGCAGCGGAGATGGGAGTGTGAGGAAGGCCCTTTCGGATGCACAAAGCCACACCCCCGCCACACGCACCGGCGTCTCGATCCCTTCTCACTAAACTGAAATTTGTGTCATTTATTAGATGGTTATTTGTAATTGATGAGTTCAGGAAAGTTTCTTGAATGGCCCACAGATCAAACTCGTCTGAAGTAAGTGCAGCTTTGAATTGAATAGTCTTTGATTTGCTAACTATGCTTCTGCAGTTAGAAGTGAGCACACGCAAAAGTGATAGAGTACTAGGATGAGAAGGAACTAGTTTCCCTTGGGGGTAGGCAGGGCAGAGGCATGAGGGGTAGAGGAGGACTGGCTGCTGTTGACGCGGGTGCTGACGGAGGAGTGGAGCTTGGGCTTCCAGGACTTCAGCCACGACTCCCATCCAGCATCCCCAGGCCCGTTCCACTGCGGCTTCCCTCCCTCCTTCTTCACGAGCGTGTAGCGGCGGTGGTCCACGAAGAACTCGGAGGCTTCACTGCTGATGCTCCTGTTCAGCTCATTGCGACGCTCCCGCAGCTGGGCCAGAAGTTTGCGTTCGTCCGAGGTGCGGGAGGGGTTGAAGTAGAGGTTGGCCCACTGGCTGGAGCGGAGAGCCTGACGGGTGCTGGTGTCGGAGAGCAGCTTCACCATGGCTGGAGAGTCGAGGACGAGCTTGAGCTTGGCAGGACGTCCGGCTGCTGGGTTTCCTAGGCCGATGCGGGCACAGGACTGGATGTTGATCTTGTCGGCGATGCCGATTTCGGACAGGATGTCTTGGACGGAGGCGAGGTCGTTCTCGCTGAGGGGCAGGTTGTCGATGATGGCAGAGCGGAGGCGAAGTTCTTCTTCTGTAGCTTGCTTGAGCCCAGATGCGACGGCTTTGGAGACGATCTCTGCGTAGGAGGCCTTTCCCTCCTTGCTGCTGCTGGTGGCGGTTAGAGGCGGGCTTGTGAATGTCTCCAGCACTTCTTTCACTTCCTTTGTTTGACAGCTCCTTCACAGACTCGACCAGCTTTTCCACTCCAGCGGGATCCTTAGGAGACTTCACGTGGCATTTTGGGCAGACGACCTCGACGAAGGGGCAGGCGAAGGCGATGGCAAGCTTGCTGTTGGGCTTGCACTCCACCGGTTTCTGCTTCAGCAGGCAAGCCAGGTGCATCCATTCGTTGCATCGGTGACAGCAGACGCTTTCGGACTCATTCTTGGAATCACAGAGGGTGCAGGACAGCGGGGTTTTTGGCATCATGAGCTAGCTTGCTCGATGACGCAAGGTAGCTTTTCTCGAGCGGGGTGTAGGTCTTGAGTGAGCGGGGTGTAGGTCTTGAGTAGCGGGGTGTAGGTCTTGAGTAAGTTTGCTTAGTTACTCAATGTGGAGCCAGCCACAATATGGTCCATTAGTCAATTTCGATCCACAATTATGGACAGTTTGCTTAGTTACTCAATGTGGAGCCAGCCACAATATGGTCCATTAGTCAATTTCGATCCACAATTATGGACAGTTTGCTTAGTTACTCAATGTGGAGCCAGCCACAATATGGTCCATTAGTCAATTTGGATCCACAATTATGGACAGTTTGCTTAGTTGCTCAATGTGGAGTCAGCCACAATATGGTCCATTGGCCAATTTGGATCCACAATTATGGAAAGTTTGCTTAGTTACTCAATGTGGAGCCAGACACAATATGGTCCATTAGTCAATTTGGATCCACAATTATGGACAGTTTGCTTAGTTGCTCAATGTGGAGTCAGCCACAATATGGTCCATTGGTCAATTTGGATCCACAATTATGGAAAGTTTGCTTAGTTACTCAATGTGGAGCCAGCCACAATATGGTCCATTAGTCAATTTCGATCCACAATTATGGACAGTTTGCTTAGTTGCTTAATGTGGAGTCAGCCACAATATGGTCCATTGGTCAATTTGGATCCACAATTTTGGAAAGTTTGCTTAGTTACTCAATGTGGAGCCAGCCACAATATGGTCCATTAGTCAATTTCGATCCACAATTATGGACAGTTTGCTTAGTTGCTTAATGTGGAGTCAGCCACAATATGGTCCATTGGTCAATTTGGATCCACAATTATGGAAAGTTTGCTTAGTTACTCAATGTGGAGCCAGCCACAATATGGTCCATTAGTCAAATTCGATCCACAATTATGGACAGTTTGCTTAGTTGCTCAATGTGGAGTCAGCCACAATATGGTCCATTAGTCAATTTCGATCCACAATTATGGAAAGTTTGCTTAGTTACTCAATGTGGAGCCAGCCACAATATGGTCCATTAGTCAATTTCAATCCACAATTATGGAAAGTTTGCTTAGTTACTCAATGTGGAGCCAGCCACAATATGGTCCATTAGTCAATTTGGATCCACAATTATGGACAGTTTGCTTAGTTGCTCAATGTGGAGTCAGCCACAATATGGTCCATTGGCCAATTTGGATCCACAATTATGGAAAGTTTGCTTAGTTACTCAATGTGGAGCCAGACACAATATGGTCCATTAGTCAATTTGGATCCACAATTATGGACAGTTTGCTTAGTTGCTCAATGTGGAGTCAGCCACAATATGGTCCATTGGTCAATTTGGATCCACAATTATGGAAAGTTTGCTTAGTTACTCAATGTGGAGCCAGACACAATATGGTCCATTAGTCAATTTGGATCCACAATTATGGACAGTTTGCTTAGTTGCTCAATGTGGAGTCAGCCACAATATGGTCCATTGGTCAATTTGGATCCACAATTATGGAAAGTTTGCTTAGTTACTCAATGTGGAGCCAGCCACAATATGGTCCATTAGTCAATTTCGATCCACAATTATGGACAGTTTGCTTAGTTGCTCAATGTGGAGTCAGCCACAATATAGTCCATTGGTCAATTTGGATCCACAATTATGGAAAGTTTGCTTAGTTACTCAATGTGGAGCCAGCCACAATATGGTCCATTAGTCAATTTGGATCCACAATTATGGACAGTTTGCTTAGTTGCTCAATGTGGAGTCAGCCACAATATGGTCCATTGGCCAATTTGGATCCACAATTATGGAAAGTTTGCTTAGTTACTCAATGTGGAGCCAGACACAATATGGTCCATTAGTCAATTTGGATCCACAATTATGGACAGTTTGCTTAGTTGCTCAATGTGGAGTCAGCCACAATATGGTCCATTGGTCAATTTGGATCCACAATTATGGAAAGTTTGCTTAGTTACTCAATGTGGAGCCAGCCACAATATGGTCCATTAGTCAATTTCGATCCACAATTATGGACAGTTTGCTTAGTTGCTTAATGTGGAGTCAGCCACAATATGGTCCATTGGTCAATTTGGATCCACAATTATGGAAAGTTTGCTTAGTTACTCAATGTGGAGCCAGCCACAATATGGTCCATTAGTCAAATTCGATCCACAATTATGGACAGTTTGCTTAGTTGCTCAATGTGGAGTCAGCCACAATATGGTCCATTAGTCAATTTCGATCCACAATTATGGACAGTTTGCTTAGTTACTCAATGTGGAGTCAGCCACAATATGGTCCATTGGTCAATTTGGATCCACAATTATGGAAAGTTTGCTTAGTTACTCAATGTGGAGCCAGCCACAATATGGTCCATTAGTCAATTTCGATCCACAATTATGGACAGTTTGCTTAGTTGCTTAATGTGGAGTCAGCCACAATATGGTCCATTGGTCAATTTGGATCCACAATTATGGAAAGTTTGCTTAGTTACTCAATGTGGAGCCAGCCACAATATGGTCCATTAGTCAAATTCGATCCACAATTATGGACAGTTTGCTTAGTTGCTCAATGTGGAGTCAGCCACAATATGGTCCATTAGTCAATTTCGATCCACAATTATGGACAGTTTGCTTAGTTACTCAATGTGGAGTCAGCCACAATATGGTCCATTGGTCAATTTGGATCCACAATTATGGAAAGTTTGCTTAGTTACTCAATGTGGAGCCAGCCACAATATGGTCCATTAGTCAAATTCGATCCACAATTATGGACAGTTTGCTTAGTTGCTCAATGTGGAGTCAGCCACAATATGGTCCATTAGTCAATTTCGATCCACAATTATGGACAGTTTGCTTAGTTACTCACTGTGGAGTCAGCCACAATATGGTCCATTGGTCAATTTGGATCCACAATTATGGAAAGTTATTCAGTTTGCTTATTTTGAAACTAGCCACAAAATGGTCCATTGGTCAATTTGGATCCACACTTATTGCAGTATGCTTGGTTTTTTGAACATTCCAATAGTGCAAACAACCTTATACTGGTTGTTATAGGCTAAGAACTTAATCCCAGTCAAAAAATAGGTGAATTGGAAAATGACAAAAATTTGAAAAAATTGCCTTGCTTTAGGTGGGGAATTTTTTGGGTGATTTTTAAAAGTTGTCAGATTTTTATATTTTTGTGCTCAATTCATCATGCGTGTTAAGAAAAACATAAAGTATTGGGTGTTTAAGCCAAATTGAAGAAAAAAACTTTTCAAATGGGAGTCTTACACGGACGTAAAAAAACGGCCAGGCAAGGCAGCGACACTCAAGTTTTTTTCTATGGTCCCAGGGGCTGGGTGTCCAATTTGTTTGGTTGGCAAGTTATGTGAAAAACCTTATACTATAAGAGACAATGGTATGAGAGGTTGATGAAAAGATGTCTAGAAGACGATTCCAAGTGTCTATGTGAACTTGGATGAAAAAAATTTTTGTCTAGAGGTCACTCAATAGTTTCACAGAAACATCGAGGCTTCCCACGATAGTTTGGGAAGTTCATCAAGACTCTTCGAGATGTGCTTCTATGCCTCTCTAGAGTCATCGAGAAGTCTTACAAGACTTTTCAAGAGGTAACAGCAGTTGCCTCGATGATCACGAGAGTTTGTAGACACTCTCCTGACATCTCGACTAACATCAAGGGTTCTCCCGATACTTTGGGAGTTCCCTCGAGGGTTCTCCCGTTACTTTGGGAGTTCCCTCGAGACTCTTCGAGAGGTGCTCCTATGCCTCGAGAGAGTCAACGAGTGTTCCTCCGATTCATCGGGTGGTTCCTCGACACTTTGGCAAAACATCGGGAGGATCACCGATGTTACCAAACTTCTATCGAGAGTTCTCTCGAGACTTCTCGAAGCCTCATCAACTTATAGATGGCCTGCAACTTTCAATTGTGGCCTGTTGCTCTCTTAAAGAAATGAGGCCCGAAATTTAGCCCTAACCGATCAAATGAGCTTTCATGCCCTAGGCTGTCTCCCATTGGCCGCTTCAAGATAAACCATCCAATAAGCGAACTTTGGCTGCTTAGCTCCCTTTAGGCTGCCCATATTAGTGTACCCGGGTAGATAAACAGCTCATCTTCACTGCGCAAAGCTCATACTTGGCTGGTTGATGTTTTCTGGCTTGCCTGGTCCATATAACTCTCGAGTGCTTGGTGTAATTTGGGGGCCCGACCTCATTATCCAGGACACTACAGAGCATTCCAAAAGCAGCTACAATTAAAAGTCTTTCAAAAATCTTTCTTAATACTCATTAACTTAGTTGTGGTAAACCTGGCCACATTAGAGTGCCACACTGCAAAGCCAACTGAATAGTCCTGGAAACACCGCTGGCCAGCATCGGTCGGGCCCTTTTTTGCGTTTATTATGCGCTCCGAAATGATTGCCAACATTCAAATAGAACATTTCAAAATCAGTTGTGCTGGGTGAAAATGTTTGCCGGCATAAGTTTTGCAAAAGCTATGAGCTTTCTGCACTGGCGGAGTGGTGAGAGCGCTGGACGGAGACCTGAAAAAAGAGCCCTTCCATAGAGTGCCTTTTTGTTTTTTTTACATTGATATCATTTTTCTGTCAGTAAACTTTTAATGCGATAAGTTTTTTTTTCAATGATAGTTTGGAAAACAAATGATGGTTATTGTGTCATTTTAGCAGAAAATATTTTTTGTAATAGGCCTTTTAAGAGGCGTATTTTTAAGAGGCATTTTTCAGATATAGAGTTCTCCAAGGTAACTTGGGCTGTCGCCAATAGTTGCGCGGCCAAAAACCCCGAGTTCTCCAAGGTAACTTGGGCTGTCGCCAATAGTTGCGCAGCCAAAAAACCCCTCAAATATTTTTATGACCAAATTTTTTTCCAAATGGACATATAATTGGCCGCAAAATTTTTTTTGACATATAATTGGCCGCAAAATTTTTTTAGGTCTTAAAAAGATATATTTTTGAGTGAAAATAATTTTTAAATGTATAATTTAATATAAATTTTATTTTTTATGCTAATTTTTTCATTAAATTTTAATCCAATTATTAATTAACATTCAATTAATCAAATGGGTTGCATATCAGTGTATCTATATGTGTATATAAATATAAATATATATACATATATGCATGTATATGAGGTTATGAGGGTAGTCTGGTTATGAGGGTAGTCTGGTTCAAACCTCCCCCCTTGCAGTCTGTTTCAAACCTCCCTCCAGTTATGAGGGTAGTCTGGTTCAAACACCCCCCTTACTTTTCTCAATCCTTTCTTCTTCAACATTCTAGGTGGACTTGGTTGACACTAACTTTGTTTAGGTGACAGATGAAGATGAGTAATTCAGAGATGAGCAATTAGAGATTAAATGTTAAGGAGGGATGAGCCATTAGAAAGTGAAAGTGATAAGGAGTTAAAAGAAAGTGAAAGTGATGAGTCATTAAACAAAGATGATCAATTAGAAAAAGAAAGTGATAAGTCATTAAAAAGTGAAAGTGATAAGTCATTAAAACATAAAAGTGATGAGCAAGCAGGAAACCACTTTCATTTTCAAAAGGACTTTGAAAAAGACGGGCATTAAAACACAGGCATTGGAGGGTTCTGATTAGTAGTAATATTCACTCCACCCCCCTTCCCGCGTAACTTCACCCTTGAATCACGAGGCTCAACCATGCAGCTAGGTGGTTTAGTGGTCTAGAGGATTGTCCATTAAGGTGGATCAGACAGGTTCAAATCCATACGCAGACAATTATTTTATTTTTTGTATATTCAAAGTTAAGGAAATATCTTATCGGAATATCTGTATATTCAAAGTTAAGGAAATATCAGGAAAGTGAAGCTCTTTTCTCTCAACAAGTATAATGGCGCAAAACGCAATAGGTGACCACGAAGCGCAAATTAGGCTGGCGCGAGGTAGCATTCTCATCCAAAATTCGGAGAATTTTTCAGCTTTGGCTGCATCAGATGATAGCCACTGATCCTCACTCAGAATATCAGGCACTTCGTTCGAATTGGAATTGGTCTGGCCTTTGACATGCTTAAATAGAGTATTGAGGCATCCAGAACTAAGCAGAGATTTCTCTTTCAGCTCAAAATGTTTTTTGACTAGGGAAGAATATTTTCTAGCATAGCGACGAAAAGAAAGAGATGAGCAGCTGCGACGGCCCTTGCGGCGAAGCTTCAAGCGAAGACGTTGAAGGTAACCTGGCAGAGTGAACTTAGTACATTTAGGCTTGATAAGAGGAACAAATGTTTCAACGCAAAAATTCAAATGCCACATGATACTCTTAAGGAAACTATCTATTGACTCAGAAAATGCAAACATTTCTTCCCAATCTATTTCACTTAAATAATTAGTTATTTTTTCATAGTTTCCTTTTCTAAAGTTCCGAAAGGATTTTTTGGCAACAGAATCAGCTGGTCTAACTTGAACATTGAACAGAAATTGATAATGGTCGCTGGAATGGAAAGGGGGCAGTGATTTGACAGGTGAAATTCTATTTTTTAACGAACCAGAAACACAAACAAAATCAAGAATATTGCTGTTAGCAGCTCTTGACGGTGAGTGCACAATCTGCGAAAGGGAGGAAAGCTGGATAGCTTCAGCTAGAAGTTTGGAAGCAGCATCATTAGTGAGGACAGGACTAGTAAGCCCATAAAGGGCAGGAAGATTGAAGTCGCCCATTACAATGCAGTTAGAAGCTTTGGCACAGAGAGCACAGATAGCAGAAGCCAGGTTTTTTGAATACTCAATTGAAGCATTAGGAGGCCGATAGCAATTGATTATTCGAAGAGTCTCATTTTTTAGTCGGAGGTCAATGCCAACCAGTTCTAGGTTATTTGCAGCGAAGATGGGAGTGTGAGGAAGGCCCTTTCGGATGCACAAAGCCACACCCCCGCCACTCGCACCGGCGTCTCGATCCCTTCTCACTAAACTGAAATTTGTGTCATTTATTAGTTGGTTATTTGTAATTGATGAGTTCAGGAAAGTTTCTTGAATGGCCCACAGATCAAACTCGTCTGAAGTGAGTGCAGCTTTGAATTGAATAGTCTTTGATTTGCTAACTATGCTTCTGCAGTTTGAAGTGAGCACACGCAAAAGTGATAGAGTACTAGGATGAGAAGGAACTAGTTTCCCTTGGGTGTAGGTAGGGCAGAGGCATGAGGGGTAGAGGAGGACTGGCTGCTGTTGACGCGGGTGCTGCCAGAGGAGTGGAGCTTGGGCTTCCAGGACTTCAGCCACGACTCCCATCCAGCATCCCCAGGTCCGTTCCACTGCGGCTTCCCTCCCTCCTTCTTCACGAGCGTGTAACGGCGGTGGTCCACGAAGAACTCGGAGGCTTCACTGCTGATGTTCGTGTTCAGCTCATTGCGACGCTCCCGCAGCTGGGCCAGAAGTTTGCGTTCGTCCGAGGTGCGGGAAGGGTTGAAGTAGAGGTTGGCCCACTGGCTGGAGCGGAGAGCCTGACGAGTGCTGGTGTCGGTGAGCAGCTTCACCATGGCTGGAGAGTCGAGGATGAGCTTGAGCTTGGCAGGACGTCCGGCTGCTGGGTTTCCTATGCCGATGCGGGTGCAGGACTGGATGTTGATCTTGTCGGCGATGCCGATTTCGGACAAGATGTCTTGGATGGAGGCGAGGTCGTTCTCGCTGAGGGGCAGGTTGTCGATGATGGCGGAGCGGAGGCGGAGCTCTTCTTCTGTAGCTTGCTTGAGCCCAGAGGCGACGGCTTTGGAGACGATCTCTGCGTAGGAGGCCTTGCCCTCCTTGCTGCTACTGGTGGCGGTTAGAGGCGGGCTTGTGAATGTCTCCAGCACTTCTTTCACTTCCTTTGACAGCTCCTTCACAGACTCGACCAGCTTCTCCACTCCAGCGGGATCCTTAGGAGACTTCTCGTGGCATTTTGGGCAGACGACATCGACGAAGGGGCAGGCGAAGGCGATGGCGAGCTTGCTGTTGGGCTTGCACTCCACCGGTTTCTGCTTCAGCAGGCAGGCCAGGTGCATCCAGTCGTTGCATCGGTGACAGCAGACGCTTTCGGACTCATTCTTGGAATCACAGAGGGTGCAGGACGGCGGGGTTTTTGGCATCATGAGCTAGCTTGCTCGATGACGCAAGGTAGCTTTTCTCTAGCGGGGTGTAGGTCTTGAGTGAGCGGGGTGTAGGTCTTGAGTGAGCGGGGTGTAGGTCTTGAGTGAGCGGGGTGTAGGTCTTGAGTGAGCGGGGTGTAGGTCTTGAGTGAGCGGGGTGTAGGTCTTGAGTGAGCGGGGTGTAGGTCTTGAGTGAGCGGGGTGTAGGTCTTGAGTGAGTGTGTAGGTCTTGAGTGAGGGTGTAGGTCTTGAGTTGAGTAGTTCTTCGTTTAATCCCTAAGAAAAGCCAACCCTTGCACTGAGGGATGAGAGATGCCTTCTTTTTGCTCGTTTTCTATCAGTACCTCAAGAAAAGGGCTTCCACGAGAATCTTTTGCCTGAAATTGATGAGGAATATGTCTCAGGCAAGTAGCAGAAATGAACTTTGAGGATGAGGGTGAGGTTAGTTTCACTGGCGGTGATGGAGAGGAGCTCAACGGCGATGCTCTCGCAGAACTCGGAGGCCGCCATCAAATCTTTCGTCCTTTCCTTCTCCTTCTGGCACATGTTTCGGTAGATGGCTGACAGCTGCAACCAAGGGGCCATGAGAAGGGGAGGAAGGAGGAAGGCAAAGACCTTGACGGCTGTCTCAATAGGCGCGGGGCAAGATAGGATGAACTCCTGAACGCAGAGGTGGTTGAAGGCCTTACCGCAGATCATGATCTCGATGAGGAACTTCCGGTCCTGCATGAGGTTCCCCGTGTCATGCTTCTGTGACAGCAGGTACGACAGCACACGCGTGTGCTTGTACGCCGCCGCCAAGCACACAGCAACCTTCACACTTCCTACTTCATCCTTCTATCCACCATCCGCATCCTCTTCACATTTCCGTCCTTTGTTTCAGCCATCGGCTCGGCAGAGCTCTCTAGCAGAAGCTTGCAGACCGCCAAATGTCCGCCTTTTGTGGCTGAAAACATCGGATCAGAATATTGTTGGAAGTTCTCTGCAATCAAGAACCGCAGTGCAGTGGAGTCCATCGGTTTTTGTCCTGGGCATTGATATTGGCGCCTTGGGCTATGAAGACGGAAACCATGTCCAAGTGCCCATTCATGCAGGCTAGGTGCAGAGAACTTCGGCCTTGATGTTGAGGGATTGCTCTGGTGTAAAGGAGAGAAATAATAAGAAACCTCTTCAGTCTTTCGTGTTCACTTGAACTGTGGAACGACTAAGGAGCAAGCCAGCAGATGGGATGTGTCCAGCATAAGCTGCCAGGTGTAGTGGAATAATGCGCTGAAATTGTGAATAGTTATGCTGGAGCCATAGGGAGGTAAAAAAAGGACCAAAGTAGCAGAAGGAGCGTCGACGATGACATCAGAGAAGTTGAGGAGTATGCCTTCGAGTGTTTCATGGCCACTGCCAGCGGCAAAATGAAGCGGCGTCAGTCCATACTCCGTCCCGAACTCTTTCACTATCAAAAGGTTCACCGATCGTGGTGGAGTGCTCCTGTCAATTTACTCCTCTTCCAATTTCTCCTTTTCCCCTACAAAACTCACCTGCAAGAAGCCGGTATATGGGCGAGCATGGTCTGCACAAACTCCACCTGACCATAGTGGGCAGCAACATGGATCGGTGTCAGCCCAGTCTGAAGACTAAGGGACTCCAATTCGATGCGAAGGGCGTAAAGAAAAACATTTTTGCTAGGAATGCGCCAGGCGGGGTTTTCGATGACGTTAGCGATCTGGGCATGGCCATGCTTGGCGGCGAGGTGGAGGGCCATCATTCCATCCCCATCCTCCTCGTCCGCCACTGCGCCCACTCCGAGCAGGAAGGCGGCCACCTCCTCGTGCCCGCCCGCCGCCGTCATGTGTAGTGCCGTCGACTTCGTCTTCTTCAACTCCCAAATCCGATCATCTCCTTTCCTCTCCATCCTCCCTCATCTTGGTCTTGGCCACAGTAACGAGGCTATTGCGGATGCTGTGCAGCTCCTTGATGACGTGCATGCTGCCTGGAGGAAGAAGGAGTAGAGGAGGAGGTGATAGAGCGAAGGTGATAGGTGATAGGGCGAAGAAGAGACACCTCTGATGGCGGCAATGTGAGCACAGGTGAGTCCGTTCTCGTCCATGGCCGTCAGCGCCGTCTCGTTCCCCGTCTTCAGCAGCAGCTTGACCACCTCCGGGAAGTCGCTCTCTGCCGCCAGGTGCAGTGCTGTCTTCCCTTTCTCAATTACCGCTTTCATATATTCATCTCTAGCAGTTCTCAAGAGCTAACTTTGTCTTTGGCACTGGTTCTGGCTTTGAGAGACAGGAGGAGCTCTGCGATTTCCAGATGCCCATTCTTGGCCGCAAGATGCAGTGGAGTGCGAGACTTGAAGCCTAGGAGGCTCAGTACAAGAGTAAAGTAAAATGAAGCAAAACCTCAAGAGTCTCAGCCTCCAAAGAAGCTCGATGTTTGTTGACGAGCAGAGTGACCATGGCCATGTGTCCCTCCTGTGCCGCGAAGTGCAGAGGGGTCAGCCTCAACCATTCTCATGCCCTCATTCCTCAGCCATGCCAGGATGAATATGGCAGCAACCCCAGTTTGGACTTGGAGTTGGCAAATGCTTTATTGCGCAGCAGTAGATCTGCTAATTTCTCATGTCCGTTCTCTGCCGCTAAATGTAGCGCCGTCCTCCCAAACTGACATAAAGTCTAGGAAGTGAAAGGAAGTGGGCAAGTAAAGGACAGAGAACCTCGTCGAAGACGTCAACGCGGGCGTTGTAGTCGAGGAGTAGCTGGGCAATGGGGACGTGGCCCCTGGCCGCGGCCTCCATCAAAGAGCTCCAGCCCTCTCGCGTCTGCTGATTCACTGCTATCTGGATCACACCCGCTCCCACCTTCTCCAGAATGGCCGAGAGGCAGCTCGAATTGCCTGCAGTCTTTTCGCTCTTGGGTGAAATGCTGGGCCTGGCGAGGGAGAACCCATTCGAGAGCGGTAGTGGAGCGTGGTTTCTTTTTTAATGAGAGTTCGCAGGTTAACGTCTCCCCCGTAGTCGATAAGGAGGGACATCAGCTTTGCATCCTCGTCCTCCGCACTCTTCTGATCCTACATCACGTAGAACTTATATTTTCAATGTCTTTGAACAGAAAATAAAAGAGCCTCAAGAATTTCGGCTGTGAAGTGCATGGGAGTCTCCCCCTCTGTGGTCTGCTGATTAACAAGCGTTTTGACCTCCTCCCGGTCTTTGATCTTTTCCATGTGCTCCAACAGCACCCGTAAAACCTACCAACATATTCCCATTGTTCTGGCTCTAAATAGTTGGCTTTAGAGTCCCTCAAGATTGCAGAATCTACAGGCGACGTGGAGTGGGGTCTCCCCGACTTTGGACACGGCCAGTGGATCGCCACCTGCATGAAGAATGAATAGAAGTGTCTATGAGGTGGAGTGAAGAAGGCTGCCTTCTGAGAGAAGAAGAAGGCTCATTTTCACGCTGCCTTTTCGAGCAGCGATATGCAGCGCTGTCTCGCGATTCCTCGTTCCCTCGTTAGCCGACCCACCCGTCATCAGCAGCAAACTCCCACACGTCAGCCCCACATCCCCAGCTTCAGCTACCATTCCTTTTCTTCTTCAGATCAAAGAGGGACATGCAGGCACCGATTCCTGCAGCGATGTGGAGCGCAGATTCTCCTTTCCTACCCGCCAGGATGGTCGTATCCGCGCCGTAGCCCAGCAAACACTCCACCGCATTCAGCTATCAGTCAATGCTCTTGAGCAAAACAAATGGTCATGAAGAGGGCAGAATACCTGGCCAAATTTGACGGCCATGTGGGGGGCGGTGTAGTCCTCCTTGGTGCGTATATTGATGTCCGTGCCCTTCTGAAGCAGGGCTTCCATGATTTCCACTTGTCCCATTGACGCGGCGCAATGAATGCCCCGTTCTCCTTTCTGCATTCTTATCTATTGAAAGCTAGAGAGGGTGTGATATTGGGTAACCTTGTTGGACATATTGAGAGGGACTCCGCGCTGCAGAAAATCGAGTGCCATTTCGGAGTGGCCGAGACTGCAGGCGATGTGGATGAGTGTGGAGCCGTCCTTCCTACGCGCCAACAGCGAAGCCTGCTCATTCCCCCTCTCTTTCCACATCAAAGCCCTCCAGAAAATTAGTGTGCCTTGAAATCCTCGCAAAGGGTGTAAAGGAGCTCGATGTTGCCGCTCTCCGCGGCAATGTGCAGGGCCGTTCGATCCTGGCTGTCGGCGAGGTCCGGGTCCGCCCCAGCCTTGTGCAGAAGCTGCAGCAGTTCCACATCCCCAGCCTCCGTCGCCTCGTGCACTGCCGTTCGCCCCTCCGCCTCAATCTCCTCTTCATTCTCTCACTCACTCCCTTTCAGTTCAGAACCGTCTGCGCGTTCACATTGGCCCCCAACTGGAGAAACTGGGCCACGTACTCCCGCTGTCCCTTTCGCGCTGCCATGTGCAGCAGGTTTTTCCCTGTTTTCTGGAAAACCACCCCTGGGCTCGGATACAGCGGCGGAAGAATCGGCACTACCTCGGCTGACCACAACACTTGTGCTTGGGCGTCTTGCAAGAGCAGCTCATCAATGGCCCATTTGCTTCCATAACTCAGTTCCAGATGAACAGGTAAAAGCCATCCTTTAAAGATTGTATTAGCAGTCGAAATGTGTACGAATGTGGCAAATGCTCACGCTGTCCGCAACGAGACGCATGCTCTTATGGCCTCCTTGTACTTTCTCGAGTTCTGACCGTTTTTCTTCACCAATGGTCTTTTCTTTTAATCTTTCTTCTCCATCTTCCTCTTCCTCCTCTTCATTCTCCATGTCCTCTTCTTTCTTCTGTCGCGTGAGTAGAAATCGCAGGACCTCCAGAGAATCCTCGGCCTTCTTGGTGCAGGCTAGATGGATGGGCAGGTGCTGCTTCTCCTGCACATTGGCTTTCCTTTGAGAAGCAGATGTGGGTAGGAAGACAAAGGGGAATTAGACTTCAGCCGGGGTCCAGAAGAGCAGCGGACGTTTGGGAGCGAGCCAGCGGAGAAAGGAGAGGCGGGAGAAGGCACTGGCCAGGTGGGCCAGCGTACGTCCGTCATGGCAACGACATTCTAGCTGGGCGCCGGCGGTCAGCAGCTGTTCTGCTATCTTCTCCTCCCCGTCCATCGCTGCGAAGCCCAGGCAACTCACTCCATCCTCAATCCGCCACTCTTCTCTCCTCCACAATTTATTGCGCTGAACCAGCGGTTTACCTCATCTTCAGCGATTACATCCAGCTCTGACGATTCTTCTGAATTCAGCAAGCTCTCCACTTTCGCCCATTCCCCCTTCAAGCAATGAATATGAGGGCTTCTGTGACAGTTGTCGAATGATTGGTTGAGCTGCGGAGACCTCTTTGCAGTATTGCAGCAGTTGCTCAGAGGAAGCTCTATCCGTCTGCTTCTCCAAATCCTCCGATACGGACAGTTCAGTTCCTCCCTGCTTCTGCATTGCACTTGGTAGGTGAATTAGAATGAAGATGAGATGCTGGTAAACGGGGGCGGAGGAGGAGGACTGGGCGTCGCTTCAGACTGAGGCTGGCTGGAGTTGGAATGTAGACCAGTGAGGAGAGAGAAGTTGAGGGAGACACTGCTCCAAGCCCCGCTACCCACCGACGCGGATCCACTGCCTCGTCTCTCCATCTCCATCAGCTCTTTCTCTCGTCTCCAAGCACCAA
>JASANA010004553.1:0-13611 GCA_030248095.1 Ptycholaimellus sp. GST1_10
TCCTATTGAGAACACTGAACACTAAGAACACTAAGAACACTTTGGAGACGCTTAGAAGACTTCTCATTAGGCGCCTTATTGAGAACACTTATACTTAACATACTCCTGCTCGGGTTGACGTTGAGCTAGGTGCCAGATTCGACCTGTCCTCGCTTGCCCCAAGTCTGGTGGTTGAGGCGCAGGTGGAATTTTGTCATTTGAAGCCATACAACATGCTACAGATGTTTCAGTGAAAAAAAGTCAAAAAATAGCAACATGTTACCAATAGGTGATATTATTGGGAACACTAATGAAAAAAATTTTGCATTAGTGTTCTCAATAGGTGCATATTAATGGGAACACATTCTTAGCCCTTAGTTTGCCAAGATTTTTGCCAAAATGCATCTAAAATGGTGAAATATTTCCCCTTCCTGGAAGTTTCGGGGGGAGGGAATTCCCCCCCCCCCCTCAAAAATGGTTTGGGGGGGGGGGACGTCCCCCTTTCCCCGCCCCCTAAATCCGCCACTGGCCATTAGTGTTCTTAGTCTTCTCACATGTGAATACAAAGAATACAAAAAACACATGTGAGAAGACTAAGAACACTAATGGCCAGTGGCGGATTTAGGGGGGTCCCCGAACGGATTTCGAAGAGGGGAATTCCCCCTTCCCCCGATTCCCGCAGAAGGAAATATTCACATTTATCAATGCACTTATTGACAATAAGGTGAAAGATGTTCCCATCAATGTGCACTGTAAAAACGCTAATGGCGGAAAAATGTTTTGGTGCATGATAATGTTCACCTCCTTGGGAACACTAAAATTACTATTTTGACTTTTTTTTCACTGAAACATATCTGCACACATGTTGTATTGCTTCAAAATGCAAAATTCCACCTGCGCCTAGCCGGGTTGGGTGTCACACTTCCCGAGCAGGGGAGTATGTTAAGGTGTGAGCCACCGTGGGCGCCTAATGAGAAGTCTTCTTAGTGTTCTCAAAGTGTTCTTTAGTGTTCTTAGTGTTCAGTGTTCTCAATAGGAAATAGTCCCAAAAAATTGCAACAAGTATATGGCGCAGAGCACAATAGGTGACCGCGGAGCTCTCAACATACGCCATTTTTCAAGCCTTTACCCAAAAAAGTAATGTTTCAAATGCTCCGGGACTTGTTCCACCTCTCCAGATATCCCTAAAATATAAAAATTTTCTGCCAAAAATTGGCAATTTTTGACCGCGATTCCAAGCCTTTTCTTTTTTTTCGGATTCGAAGGTTGAACTTTTGGGTATGCTGTAAAATGCTCAATTCTCAACTAGCTCCTTCATTTTTTAACTTTTTCTGTCGGACTTTTTTTTAAATTCAAGGTATAACTGTTCTTTTTTAGATCCCATTACTATCCTTTGAATATTTAGATAAAATTATTTTAAAAAATGGAACTGACTGATGTCCATTTTGCAGACTTTGATCTACTCAGGTGCCCAATGTTTTATTGTTTTGATATGAACATGGGAAGGTACGTTGGAATCAGCACAAGCTTTCACGGCTGCTAAGTTGCATTGCGATTGCAATACTGCAAACTTTTAAATGAATTATATGAACTCAATATGGATTTATTGATTTTTTGATAATTTTATAATAGTTTTAGTTGAATTTCTCATAATTGGCATATCTGATGTCAAATTTTTCCTTTGAAATTCCGCACAGATAGAATTTTTCGGTTTTAATTTTTTAATTCTAATAGTTTTTATTTTACCATTTGTCCATTGATATCTGACGTTATTACAAGGGTGGCCGCGCGAAGCGCGGCCACTGACCAATATTACTAGTATATATATGTTTGTATCTGGAAATGCTGGGCACGGGCAAATTCTCAACGGATCTGGACATACTTTTTTCCCCTGAAAGCTAAACTGTGCCGCTTGAATCCTGGGGGGTGGAGCTGGTACCGCACATTTAGAAACATTTCTTTCCTGAGTAGGACAATTTTTTTCTGCAAAAATTACCATTTTCTTTAATAGCGTCTGAACGGCTGATAATTGCACAGAAGACTTGAGTTTTTTTGTTCACAAGTCGTATATAACGATTCCAAATCTGTGCTTACTTTTGAAAATGGTTGAGAAACCAAAGACTTACCCTTTTGAGTGACCAACTTTCATCCCAGGATTTCCTATTGAGAACACTGAACACTAAGAACACTAAGAACACTTTGGAGAACACTAAGAAGACTTCTCATTAGGCGCCTTATTGAGAACACTTATACTTAACATACTCCTGCTCGGGTTGACGTTGAGCTAGGTGCCAGATTCGACCTGTCCTCGCTTGCCCCAAGTCTGCTGGTTGAGGCGCAGGTGGAATTTTGCATTTTGAAGCAGTACAGCATGTGCTACAGATGTTTCAGTCAAAAAAGTCAAAAAATAGCAAATTTTAGTGTTCCCAATAGGTGATATTATTGGGAACACTAATGAAAAATTTTGCATTAGTGTTCTCAATAGGTGCATATTAATGGGAACACTTTTTTTCACCCTTAGTTTGCCAAGATTTTTGACTAGATGCATCTAAAATGGTGAAATTTTTCCCCTTCCTGAAAGTTTCGGGGGGGGGGGGAGGGAATTCCCCCCCCCCCTCCGAAATTCGTTTGGGGGGGAACGTCAACCCTTTTTCCCCCTAAATCCGCCACTGGCCATTAGTGTTCATCCGATCCGCCTTCCATCCACTTCCCCAGAACTCTCCCCCGAGCACTAAAAGTGCCTCCTCAACCCCTCGAAGTCCCATCTTTCCTCCCTCCAAAATTCATTACATAGGATTTTGTGACCAGATAAGGGTCATGCTGTGGAAAAAACCCAGCAAATTTAGTTTTCAAAATACAACAAATTTGGGCTTAAAAATGATATTTTCTGGTGTATCTGAAGCTGGAGCATCGATTTTGACCATTGGAATCAAAATTCGAGGCCAAAAAATTATTGGTAATTTTTTGCCTATGTTATAGCATAGGGCAAATATGAGACCTGTCTTCACTTTCTGGACCTGTTTTCAAAATTTAAGTTAAAACCTTCTCTTTTTTCTCAATAGATCTTTGCTTAAGGGCTAGATAAGTAAGTTCACAAAAGGAAATTGAAAAATATTGATCTACATAGGAGCTGGAAGTTTTTTAGTGCAAAAATTTTACCTTGGCCAAAGTGCCCTATGTTATAACATAGGACCCTTTTTGACTGTGGCTTAGAAAAGTGCTTGTGGTTGGTCTGGTCGGTCCAATTTTTAAACCTTTTTGAGCATTTTCTAGACCAAAATTTTCCAAGAAATTCAAATATGGTAGTCATTTCCCCGAATATGCAAGTTGAGTGCATAAAAATATCAAGTTTTGACAAAAATTAAAAAATTCAAATTCTAGAAAACAACATATTTATGTACTTTTTCTTGCTTCGGGCGCCAATTTTAATCAACCAAGGGCACAGGCAGCTGTCAGCTTTCGATTGATACCCAATTTGCTATAGTTTTTAATAAAAATAACTGGTACCATCGGCAAGCCAAATGTTGGTCTCTTTTCTCCAAATTTTGTAATTGCCTCGAGCAAAAAGTCAAGGAAATACATCTACTACTTGTGGAATCTGCTGCTAGGACAGTTGCATTTTGTTTTTGGCGCGCAGTTCAGTGTCTCTTTCCATGCGCGCCCAAAAACAAAATGCAGATGACGCAGCAGATTCCACAAGTAGTAGATGTATTTCCTTGACTTTTTGCTCGAGGCAATTACAAAATTTGGAGAAAAGAGACCAACATTTGGCTTGCCGATGGTACCAGTTATTTCTTCCACTTTTAATATAGCATAAAATGTATAAATAACAAGTATATGGCGCAGAGCGCAATAGGTGACCGGGGAGCTCTCAACATACCCCATTTTTCAACTTTTCTACCCAAAAATGTAATGTTTCAAATGCTCCGGAACTTGTTCCACCTCTTCAGATATTCCTAAAATTTTATTACCTTTAAGCAAAAAAAAGTTTGTGCAAATCCGTTGAAAATTTGCCATTTATCAACATACCCCATTTTTCAACCTTTCTACCCAAAAAAGTAATGTTTCAAATGCTCCGGGACTTGTTCCACCACTTCAGATCTTCCTAAAATTTTATTACCTTTCAGGGAAAAAAAAGTTTGTCAAAATCCGTTGAAAATTGAGCCTTTTACAGCATACCCAAATTTTCAACATTTCTACCCAAAAAAGTAATGTTTCAAATGCTCTAGGACTTGTTACACCCCTCCAGATCATCCTAAAATTTTATTACCTTTCAGGGAAAAAAATGTTTGTCAAAATCCGTTGAGAATTGAGCCTTTTACAGTATACCCAAATTTTCAACATTTCTACCCAAAAAAGTAATGTTTCAAATGCTCGGAAACTGGTTCCACCCCTCCAGATCTTCCTAAAATAGCATTACCTTTCAGGAAAAAAAAAGTTTGTCCCAATCCGTTGAGAATTCGCCCGTGGACAGCATTTCCAGGAATATCTATATATATATATATATATATACCTGAGGACAAAAGTTTAGTAACCTCTATAGACCGCGGAGCGGCCCTTTGGGCCGCTCCGCGGTCAAAAAATAAATTTATTTTTTTAAATATATGGAAAATAAATAAATAAAAATAAACTCTTTATTTAAAAAATATAACAAAAAGAAAAGATTCGAAAATCAAAAATACAATTCAAATTTATTGGCAAACTAACATATTTTTGTGAAATTTTCATGATTTATGCTGTGGGCAATCGATTTTTGGGAGAAAAGAGCTCTAATTTTGACCTGCCGATGGTACCAGTTGTTTTTTCAACTTAAAGTTTCCAAAATAAAAATGATAGCCTAAGAAGGATTCGAACCTCCCAGCTTCAACCAGATGATTAATCGCTTAGACCACTACACCACGGATGAATATGCACAGCTGCTTAACTGAAGACTTATGAATAAAAGTCAATCCATCAGGCCCAAGGACCCGGGGGGGTGAGTGGGGGAAGATATGAATACCTACTATCGTCCATTGAATAGATGCGGAGAAGAAGAAGAAGGAGGAGGAGTAGGAGTTCGGACAAATGGTTTTTTACAAAATGTACTACAATTCTGCAACTTTTCAGCGATTTCTCGCGAGTTTTGGTCAATTTGATGATGCTCTTTCGAATGCAAAAAGAATTAGAAAGATTGAAGCTCTCTGTGACGAGCTAGAGCCTTATCAATTTTAAGATCTAGCAATAACCCCGAAAACGTACACCTAGGTCGAAAAGAGGGGCTGGGCGCTGACGGTCGCTACACTCCCTCGCGCCAGCCCAATAATACCGAAATCGCCAGTTATCTAACTTAAACTTGCTGAAACTCAAATTTTCTCAAATTTTCGACCTCCCTTCACGTTTGGATCTGTTGTGACGCCATTTTTACATATTTTTCGCCCAAAATTGGTGGAGTTACATAAAAATGTATGGAGATTCACATTCTGCAATAAAAAAGGGGGGTCAAAAAATTTATGTCCGGTCGATTCCTGCTCCTATCAAAAAACGCCTCTTAAAGAACATGACTCAGGTTTTCAGTGGTCTATCATCGTGACAAAAAGTTTTCTTTGTTTAGTGGTCACCTTTTTGCTGTCTCACGGTTGTCAGGACATCAACTTTCGCTTCAATTGTATTCATCTATATCACTGTCTCACGGTTGCCAGGACAGCAGCTTTTGCTTCAGTTTCAGAATTTTGTCAATGTCAGATCCATTCAATCGGCTTGTTGGTAGGCAGGTCCCAGTTAAAAAACATCGTGACAAAAAAACCCAGCATTTCCTATTGAGAAATGAGAACAGTGAACACTAAGAACAAAAAAATTCTATTGAGAACAGTGAACACTAAGAACACTAAGGACAAAAGTACAGCACAGGCACTGGCAGACAGTTACCATTTAAGATGCATCTAATCATTTAAGATAAAAAAAACTTAAAAAACAAAAACTTTTGGTTTTTGAAATATCAGGCTACTGGATTTGTGTAACATTGGGAAAATTTGTCAATTTTATAGCTAGATTTGTGTTCCGCCTCAAAATTTACCTACTGGGGCCCAAAAATGTAGCCATTCATCAGGGAAAACGTCCCAAATACAATTTTGTTTTTTGAAAGATCAAGCTCATAAAGTTGTGTAAATCTAAAAAAATATCCAATTTTAAGAACAGATTAGTGTTCCGCATCAAAATTTACCTATTGGGGCCCAAAATCAGAACTAATTACCAGTACAACTGGCTAAAATTTAATTTTGGTTTTTGAAATATCAGGCTGCTGTATTTGTGCAAAATTGCAAGAAATTTACAATTTGATTGCCAGAATCGTGTCAAGCGTCTCAATTTATCCACTAGGGCCAAAAATTGGAGCAAAATTTCCAATAATAACTGCTATTTCAGTTTTTGGTATTGAAACATTAGGTTTCTGGGTTATAGCCCTGGGCGGCAGTTCAAAAATCTTGGCAAACTAAGGGTGAAAAAAGTGTTCCCATTAATATGCACCTATTGAGAACACTAATGCAAAATTTTTCATTAGTGTTCCCAATAATATCACCTATTGGGACCACTAAAATTTGCTATTTTTTGACTTTTTTGACTGAAACATCTGTAGCACATGCTGTACTGCTTCAAAATGCAAAATTCCACCTGCGCCTCAACCAGCAGACTTGGGGCAAGCGAGGACAGGTCGAATCTGGCACCTAGCTCAACGTCAACCCGAGCAGGAGTATGTTAAGTATAAGTGTTCTCAATAAGGTGCCTAATGAGAAGTCTTCTTAGTGTTCTCCAAAGTGTTCTTAGTGTTCTTAGTGTTCAGTGTTCTCAATAGGAAATAGTCCCAACTTTCATGCATGACAATAATATCAATAATCAGTAGCAGCTGAACGGCTGAGAAGTGAACAGAAGACTTTGGTTTTTTGATTGACAAGTCGTATATTGCGATTCCAAATATGTGCTTACTTTTGAAAATGGTTGAGAAACCACAGAATTTTCCTTTTGAGATGTAATGTTTGCCCTCCCAGCAGAAATTTTCCTTAATTTTAGGATTTTGCTACATGTGAAGGGGCAAGCGCTCCGCGGTCACCTATTGCGCTTTGCGCCATATACTTGTTGGATGAAGGACTAATGGGGAACCTTGCCCTGCAGGGCATTGGCGGGCAGGGCGGGCGTTTTGTGGACCGGGAACTTGACGGCTCCATCTGGACAGGCCATGGGGGCAGTTGCAGCGGTGGTGTTGTGTGGGCCGCTGGTGGTGATTAGTGGGGGCACATGTCGCGCGACCTTTCGGCAGGGCCTGGAACTGCGCAGATTTTTATTTACAGGCCATTTGAAGCGGAAGTTTTTTTGTGAGGTGCAATTGGTATGTTGCACTATGCGGTCTTTTATTTTCCTTTGTAGTCCAACCTTCATTGGAACTTTTTGAATATAAATTGAATACTGAATCTATTAAAGGCTTAGACTTAGTGAAAAGGTAAAGCATCGTGGCAACTGCGTAGGCTTCGCTCACGAAGCCTTAAAGCTGAATGCAAACTAGACCAGCAAAACTGTATAGGCTTTGCTTGCAAAGCCTTAAAGCTAAACGCAAATTTGCAGACTCAAAAAAATAAAAGACCATATACTGCAAAATTGCCGGGATGGGTCATGGGAAGTCGAAGAGTTGGTCCCCATCGGAGGCGGAGGTGAAAACGCTGATGATCGGTTTGGACGGCGCGGGAAAGACGAGTAGGCATCGATTGAGATGGGGCTTAGAATGTGAAATAAGCTGATTGCAGCACTGCTGTACAAGCTGGTGTCGAAGGACACGGCGGAAGTGGCACCCACTACAAATGGCTTCAATGTGGAAAGTCACGTGAGCAACAAACTGCACCTCCGCTTATGGGTCAATACGCCGTCAGAGGAGAGAGTGCAGTGGGATAAATGACAATTTTGTGTAGGATATCGGCGGTCACGTGCGAAACCGCTCTCTTTTCCTGCATTACAAAGACGGTAAGATTTCTTTGTTCATGATTTTGAATAATCATAATTCGGGCTCGTGCGAATGACACAAAACAAATCAAGAATGACCAGAGGCTCATGAAAAAAATTGGATGCAAAGCATATTAGTAGCTTTTTATCTTTGTCTTTTCATTTATCATTTTTTGCATAATATTTTTCCTTCAGATTGAAAATCCTTTCCAAACATCTCCCTCTATCCCAAAACATTGCTGAAATCCTTCTCGTAGAGTTGCCTCATCTTCTTCCCGATTCACTAGCAAAGCACCGGCGCCACTACAAGCTTATTCCTAATTTAATTATTTTTAAAATATATCAAGGATACCTGCACTGTGATTTGGATTTCTGATGCTGGACGACACTGCACTTCTTCGTTTGCCGACTGCCACATGCAGCACAGGCGTAGGGACGCAGCTGGTAACAGGCGGTCACATGGGACTCCATATTGCTCACACTATGCCTATATTTTGCGTTATGAAAATTTTTTAAAGTACGCTTACTTCTTAGTGACGCAAATTTGTTTCTCGCATCGACGACAGGTAGCCAGTTCATTTGGCAAGCTCATTGCGCTAGACTTGTTTTCTTGCTGTGGCAAGAGTATTTTCGAAGGAACAGTAGCAGTGTTCGGTTGGTAATTGATTTGTACTGGTGTGCTCTTGCGCTCACATGTACTGGAGTCCTTTTCTGGGGGGCTGATCGCTGATGCATGGTCAAAATGCGGCAGGGAAAGGCGAAAAATGCCGTGGTGCGAAACAATGCTGTGAAATGCAGTCTCTGAAGGCGATAATGATTGGAAGTCGCAGCTGCTGCAGGTCCACTTCGGCAGAGCTGCCAGACCGCCCAAATGAGCCTGCATCAAGTGACGGGCAAAGGAAGTCCGCGTCACGCCCATTGGGCACTTGAAACAATTCATTGGCTCTTGACGTAAATGCTGAAGACAAGTATGTGCAAATGGAACCCAGTTGATATCATTTCCATCAATTCGGTTGTGTGTTTTTTGGTTTTCGCGAATAATTGCTGTTCCATTGCTGTTCATCGTTTGGAATTTGTGGGCCCCTACTCAACTGGATTGAAGCTTTTCTGTTCAACCGTGAGCAAGTAGTGAAAGTGGAGAGTGAATGCTCAGCCCCTCGCCCCATTTCTTCCTCCATTATTCAAGGAGGAACACTTAGCCCACTTCTTTTTCTCATGTACATCAATTCGCTAGTGGACTGTGTAACTGCGGAAGGAGTGGAGTGCTGGTTATTTGCTGATGATGTAAAACTTGCCTCCTCCTGTCCTGTTCGCCTCCAGGCGGCCCTCTCTGCCCTCGAAGGCTGGGCGGCGCTCTGGCAGCTGGAGATATCACCAACCAAATGTGCAGTTTTACCTGTCGGCAATGGACTCTCCTCCTCCTATACTCTGTGCAGCCAAACCCTCCCTATCGCAGAAAATAGGCTAATGCGAGACCTTGGAGTACTCATTTCTTCCTCCCTCACCTTCTCTGCTCATGTTACTGCAATATGTGCTAAAGCTAAGCAGATGAGCTATCTCCTCAAGAAGTGCTTCCTCCAAGCCTCTCCTGCACTCCTGACAAGGGCATTTTGCACGTACGTGAGACCCATCCTAGAGTATGCATCCCCAGCCTGGAATTCTTTGTCTTCTGCTGATTCTAAGCGACTAGAACAGGTGCAGCGTGATTTTTCTCGTTTTATTTTCCGCAAATGCCACCTCCCCAACCATGGACTGGGCTATGATTACCGCTGTTCACAGCTAGGCCTCCCATCCTTGGAACAGCGACGCACTGCTGCGGATTTAGCTTTTATTTATAATGTTTTTCATTCTAATCAGTACTGTCCTGGCATTGTTCAGATCAAAAAGTCCGCTCGCCCTCTCAGACATCACTGTCGCCTCTTCATTGACCCAAGGGCCCCAAACCTAATGGTCGAGAGCTGGCCCCGCAGGGTGGCCCGCCTGTGGAATCGGCTGCCAGAGCCTCTGCCCTCCACCATCTTTTGTTCATCTCTCATCTTCTCATTGCATGCTGTGATAGCCTCTGCTTTCTTTCCCCAATTTTGATTGGAAGAAAAATAAACAACCAAAAAAAGCAAAACTAAAAGCAAAGTTCCCGATATTTCCGAGGCAAACTGAATGATTGAACATTGCTTTAACTTAATACGTTAAAGCAACTTTTCTCTTTTGTTAGGAAGAAAATCCTTTCCAAGCAGCTTCCTCGATTCCAAAACACTGCTGAAATCCTTCTCGTACAATTGCTTCATCTTTTTCCCGATTTACCAGCACAGCGCCAAAGCCACTACAAGATTTTCTCATACTTGATAGGGCTAGTAAATTTGTCCAAAGGTACCTGCACTGAGGCTTGTTTTTCTGATGTTGGAGTACATGGCACTTCTTGGTTTGCCGACTGCCACATGCAGCACAGGCGTAGGGACGCAGGTAGTAACAGGCGGTCACATGGGACTCCATATTGCCCACACTATGTCTTTATTTTGCGTCATGAAAAATTAAAAAAACATTGAATGTCGAATGTCCTTGGGCATGTTATTAATGTCACAAGAGCACAGTTCGATCGGATCAAAACAAGTCCACCTTTTGGGGCCCCAAAATCATCAAAATAATGCTTAATATAGGGGTTTTAGCCATATACGGGGCTCCAAAAGGTGGACATAAAATGATCCTAGCGCATTCTGCTTTTGCATGAATAATGTCCTTGGGCATGTTATTAATGTCACAAGAGCACAGTTCGATCGGATCAAAACAAGTCCACCTTTTGGGGCCCCAAAAGCATCAAAATAATGCTTAATATAGGGGTTTTAGCCATATACGGGGCTCCAAAAGGTGGACATAAAATGATCCTAGCGCATTCTGCTTTTGCATGAATAATGTCCTTGGGCATGTTATTAATGTCACAAGAGCACAGTTCGATCGGATCAAAACAAGTCCACCTTTTGGGGCCCCAAAATCATCAAAATAATGCTTAATATAGGGGTTTTAGCCATATACGGGGCTCCAAAAGGTGGACATAAAATGATCCTAGCGCATTCTGCTTTTGCATGAATAATGTCCTTGGGCATGTTATTAATGTCACAAGAGCACAGTTCGATCGGATCAAAACAAGTCCACCTTTTGGGGCCCCAAAAGCATCAAAATAATGCTTAATATAGGGGTTTTAGCCATATACGGGGCTCCAAAAGGTGGACATAAAATGATCCTAGCGCATTCTGCTTTTGCATGAATAATGTCCTTGGGCATGTTATTAATGTCACAAGAGCACAGTTCGATCGGATCAAAACAAGTCCACCTTTTGGGGCCCCAAAATCATCAAAATAATGCTTAATATAGGGGTTTTAGCCATATACGGGGCTCCAAAAGGTGGACATAAAATGATCCTAGCGCATTCTGCTTTTGCATGAATAATGTCCTTGGGCATGTTATTAATGTCACAAGAGCACAGTTCGATCGGATCAAAACAAGTCCACCTTTTGGGGCCCCAAAATCATCAAAATAATGCTTAATATAGGGGTTTTAGCCATATACGGGGCTCCAAAAGGTGGACATAAAATGATCCTAGCGCATTCTGCTTTTGCATGAATAATGTCCTTGGGCATGTTATTAATGTCACAAGAGCACAGTTCGATCGGATCAAAACAAGTCCACCTTTTGGGGCCCCAAAAGCATCAAAATAATGCTTAATATAGGGGTTTTAGCCATATACGGGGCTCCAAAAGGTGGACATAAAATGATCCTAGCGCATTCTGCTTTTGCATGAATAATGTCCTTGGGCATGTTATTAATGTCACAAGAGCACAGTTCGATCGGATCAAAACAAGTCCACCTTTTGGGGCCCCAAAAGCATCAAAATAATGCTTAATATAGGGGTTTTAGCCATATACGGGGCTCCAAAAGGTGGACATAAAATGATCCTAGCGCATTCTGCTTTTGCATGAATAATGTCCTTGGGCATGTTATTAATGTCACAAGAGCACAGTTCGATCGGATCAAAACAAGTCCACCTTTTGGGGCCCCAAAAGCATCAAAATAATGCTTAATATAGGGGTTTTAGCCATATACGGGGCTCCAAAAGGTGGACATAAAATGATCCTAGCGCATTCTGCTTTTGCATGAATAATGTCCTTGGGCATGTTATTAATGTCACAAGAGCACAGTTCGATCGGATCAAAACAAGTCCACCTTTTGGGGCCCCAAAATCATCAAAATAATGCTTAATATAGGGGTTTTAGCCATATACGGGGCTCCAAAAGGTGGACATAAAATGATCCTAGCGCATTCTGCTTTTGCATGAATAATGTCCTTGGGCATGTTATTAATGTCACAAGAGCACAGTTCGATCGGATCAAAACAAGTCCACCTTTTGGGGCCCCAAAAGCATCAAAATAATGCTTAATATAGGGGTTTTAGCCATATACGGGGCTCCAAAAGGTGGACATAAAATGATCCTAGCGCATTCTGCTTTTGCATGAATAATGTCCTTGGGCATGTTATTAATGTCACAAGAGCACAGTTCGATCGGATCAAAACAAGTCCACCTTTTGGGGCCCCAAAATCATCAAAATAATGCTTAATATAGGGGTTTTAGCCATATACGGGGCTCCAAAAGGTGGACATAAAATGATCCTAGCGCATTCTGCTTTTGCATGAATAATGTCCTTGGGCATGTTATTAATGTCACAAGAGCACAGTTCGATCGGATCAAAACAAGTCCACCTTTTGGGGCCCCAAAATCATCAAAATAATGCTTAATATAGGGGTTTTAGCCATATACGGGGCTCCAAAAGGTGGACATAAAATGATCCTAGCGCATTCTGCTTTTGCATGAATAATGTCCTTGGGCATGTTATTAATGTCACAAGAGCACAGTTCGATCGGATCAAAACAAGTCCACCTTTTGGGGCCCCAAAAGCATCAAAATAATGCTTAATATAGGGGTTTTAGCCATATACGGGGCTCCAAAAGGTGGACATAAAATGATCCTAGCGCATTCTGCTTTTGCATGAATAATGTCCTTGGGCATGTTATTAATGTCACAAGAGCACAGTTCGATCGGATCAAAACAAGTCCACCTTTTGGGGCCCCAAAATCATCAAAATAATGCTTAATATAGGGGTTTTAGCCATATACGGGGCTCCAAAAGGTGGACATAAAATGATCCTAGCGCATTCTGCTTTTGCATGAATAATGTCCTTGGGCATGTTATTAATGTCACAAGAGCACAGTTCGATCGGATCAAAACAAGTCCACCTTTTGGGGCCCCAAAATCATCAAAATAATGCTTAATATAGGGGTTTTAGCCATATACGGGGCTCCAAAAGGTGGACATAAAATGATCCTAGCGCATTCTGCTTTTGCATGAATAATGTCCTTGGGCATGTTATTAATGTCACAAGAGCACAGTTCGATCGGATCAAAACAAGTCCACCTTTTGGGGCCCCAAAAGCATCAAAATAATGCTTAATATAGGGGTTTTAGCCATATACGGGGCTCCAAAAGGTGGACATAAAATGA
This sequence comes from Ptycholaimellus sp. GST1_10, assembly GCA_030248095.1. Taxonomy (NCBI): domain Eukaryota; kingdom Metazoa; phylum Nematoda; class Chromadorea; order Chromadorida; family Chromadoridae; genus Ptycholaimellus; species Ptycholaimellus sp. GST1_10. The sequence goes on from JASANA010004553.1 coordinate 13,489, forward strand.
TCCTAGCGCATTCTGCTTTTGCATGAATAATGTCCTTGGGCATGTTATTAATGTCACAAGAGCACAGTTCGATCGGATCAAAACAAGTCCACCTTTTGGGGCCCCAAAATCATCAAAATAATG
>JASANA010004555.1:0-10749 GCA_030248095.1 Ptycholaimellus sp. GST1_10
CCAGAAGAATGAAATTCATAGATTGGAGGTGGACGGTAAAAATGGTTTAACTAATAATAGGTAGAATGACAAAGGTAATTGAATAATTGAGGCAAAATATTTTGGTACACATTTGAATTGCAATATAATAATATGGCAACACTATTAGTCAATATCCAAAAAAAACACCGAACATGGCCTAATTTGCGCGGTAAGGAGTTTTAAACATTTTTCTTGGTTGGCAAATAAGTTTTTTGTAACATAGTTCAATATACTTTAAATAGGTTTTGGTAATATTCAATTAGTCAAGAAGAGCAAAAAAACTTCAATCATAGTTGAAAAAATATTTAGACTCCACATTGTCGGTACAGTAGTTGAATATGCATTGATGAATTAAAAGAAAGATTGAAGTTACAGTAACTATAAACCTACTATAAAGTTAAAAGGATTAAATAAATTAATATTAAACAGTACTAATTATGAACTATGAAAAATGGAAGCTTAAACCATATAGGCAAATTTAAATATTACAGTAATTAAACATTGTGTGTGTGTTAAGGGAAGAAGGCGAATAGAGGGCTGTAGTTCTGTTGGCGGGAGGAAGCCTGAAAATGCAACTTGATCATGAAGGGGAAGAAAAAATAACTTTGATATGATGAATATGATACTACTTTTTTGAAATGCCAATAAATTATTGTATACAAATATTTATTCCAGAATTGAGCAATTTTTTTGATATAAACTTTACTGCGTATTTGATTTTAATCCAAAAAATCCTTTTGAGATTTTGGCCTAGCATGATTGTTAGTCCCAGGATGGGAGGTGGGGTCATGGAAAATGTGAAATTGAATTTGGAGGAAGGGAGAGAGGTAGGACGACGAAGGACAGATTTGTGACGTTTTTTAGTGAATTGAGCAATTGGCCGAGTAAATGATTTCTTTAGTATAGCGTAGTCATAGTCAAAATAAGATCACTAATGACCTTATTAATTATGATGAAATGTTCTCTTTAGCCCAATATTCCTTTTTTTTTGGTAAGAGTTGAGTCGAAAGCTGATTTATTGACATACCCACAATAAACCAAATCGTGACATATAACAGGAATACGGTTTTGAATAATGAATAGAGATTGACTTTTGTTTTGGAACTGAGATTTAAATTGGATGTACCGGTACCGGACCTTTTCTGGTCAGGGAAAAATGGGTCTTTATAATTCTGAAGTGAAGGATTAATAGCTTCGACTTCCTTTCACTGCACATGTCCCGTGGTGTAACTACTTTGGAGGCTGGTTGCATAGCGTTTGTTTCATTTCAAATAATGGAGTTGATTTTGACCTTTCCTGCCTTTGACCAAATAAATGATAAGTTATTCCTACGACGTTCATGCGCTTTTGCCAATAATCTCTGCTAAAACAAAAAACAACATTGTAGCAGCAACAAAGAGACAACTTACAAATGCATCAGGATTAGTGTTGAAATAAAGATACAAACGCGTCCTGTCAGCATACATTTTATAGCAAACTGTCTATTTTTAATATAATATTCCTCGCATTCTCTTTGGAAAATAGGCGTTGCTTTCATAGTTGATTGATTTTTTCTTTATTAATAGTTAAATAGTTCCTCATTTCCTTGATAAGGTTATCATCATCTTCATGAATATCCTTTATATAAATCCATTCCTTTTAAATATGCGCCAATCATTTGGACCTCTCAACTTGAATCATCCTTTTTGAAATCGACCATAATTTATCATCGCATCTGTATTATCGAAGAATGATTTCTTCTGGAACATCTTCTGAATCTAATTCTCCTCAGTTGATCGCCACATGTCATAACGATAATTTTGAACACGATATTCGGCTAATTGTTCATTTGGCTGTGTTAAATCCTAGCCTTTTTCACAGGTGTCATTTATAACCATTTTATCTGCTTTTAATTTATCAAATGCATTAAGTAACGCAACAAAACAATAAGCGTGCCAAAAAACACCGCCAAAAACACGCAACACTAATTACGCAAAAAACCATTAAAAAGGTAAAGAAATGGGTTATGAGGGATTGATAGTTTATTGCTTAAAAATCAACATGTTTATCAAATCTTTAACTACAAACAATCTTTGTTTAAGTGTTTGGATTTGGAACTGGTTAACAGTAATGACCTTTGTTGGGTAAGTGGCATAATCATCAGCATTTGAAACATGATGAACCAAGTAAGTAAATGCTCCAGTTACTGGTTTACGATATTCATTAAATTCTTCATGTCCAACAAATATTATCTAAAGAATCTTGAGAAGTATTTCTTCTCAAATTAACATTTAGTAAGGCTTGAAAATGCTTTAATATCAGCGTTATCTTCATGCTCATCAGCGGATACTTCGTCTCTTAATTGTCCAAGCGCCGAAGAAGAATATAAACTGCATATCTTCAGGTGCATAAAGATTTCTGGATGGTGTCAAAATGTACAACTAATGTTTCGATTGTGTCAACGTTGAGTAGCCAGAAGCTGTTGCATAAGGCCATTGTTGCATCGCCTAAAGAACCAGCGTTTGTTTACCTGGAGGCTCAATTTTGAGAGCATGATTTCATTATGCTCCTCATCATTAGAAACATAATTGTTTAATTTATTGTTATTATCATTTTCAATTTCCAAAGATAACAAGCATCACTAAAATATAAAATTCATTGAGGATATACTGTCTTACTCCTAAAAAGCCCAAGGAATTTAATGAAAACTAATTCCTAGCAGAGCATTTTTTAATTGATCAGGGTTGGTTAATCGTTCCTCTTCATCAGCTATAGTTCCCTGTAGTTGTTCTTGCAGAAAGTGGCTTTGATGAAACGTTTTAGCATATTGGAGTCCTGATAAGCCCACTAAATCATCTGTAAATCTTTGTCTTTGCCAAGTGCCAAAGTTCATAGCATTTGGTAATTTGTAACCCTTTAATCTACACATTTTATTTTCATTTAAATTAAAATTGCTTTATTGCACATTCAGAATAAAATGATTAAATAATAAGAGACTTCATGTTGATCTCACACGCATGATTACATAGATGAAATATATATTTTCATTTTTTGTCCAAGAACTTTCATGAAGTGGCTTTTTGGGGGAAGACTTGTTAATTTTTGCTAATAAAACCAGGCTTTATTCCACCAACTTTTTCAGAAATTTCCTCCTATTAAAATGGTCAGATGTAGATGGCATACATTGAACCAAAGTTAACTGAAAAAGATAAAGGCTGAAAAAATCGGTTGTCGGGGCTGTACCAAAAGCAAAAGTGTTGCTTACCTTACATAGTCAAAATAACAGATTCCATGCCCCGGCTCTACCTCTTTTAATGATATGCTTGATCCCTATTGTCCTCCCCGCCACGAAATGCATCTCTCGGGCTTCACTCCATATGGTGAATATTGTTCTAGATAGGAGGTGATCAAGGTAGTTTGATATGGAATCCTTTTCACGTTGACTTTTGAGCGACGACTGCCATTCTGAGATGTAACAAAAAGGTCCATAAGGATTGTTCGGGTCTGGTGCTAAAGCAGTTAAAGTAGTAGTCCTCGTTTCTTTGCTCTTGAGCAATACGTATTTGTCCTGCTTTTGGTTCAGTTACATATGCTGAAGTAGAGCAGGCAGTTCCACTGTGCGTTTAACATCTTTGTGTAACGCAAACCCCGAACCCGATACTTACGATCCAATACACAAGACCTTGAACTTTTAGTGGAGTGCACCTCCGTCTGTGGTGTAATGCCAGCCATATTTTGCGTAATCATAGAATAAACTTTATATAGATTGATGTAATTAAATTAAAGTTTCCAATAAAATCCTTGCCATTCTGAGCACTTGACTGGTTGTTGGCAATATTATTATTATTTTATTTATTTTCTAACACATGTCCCATCAAGAGACGTAAAAAACATAGTACACCCAATACATTAATTAAAAATAAAAGAACGACTACCTTAGTTAGAAATACCGGGGGGGGCACTAAGTCTTCGCCTTTTTTTAAAATGCTTATTACTCGTCTATACAAAATCATAGCAAGCTGTAAATTGGTCAGAATTTAGATCCAATATCCATAAACATTGAGTCAAATTTGTTTTCAAATATCTTTATTGCTCACGGAGTAATGACAGAAAATGTAAATTTTTTTCAAATGTCTCCCTTGTAACTTATCAAACCACCTGTGACAATCTTGTTTTATCATGTTAATATTTCAAAAATAAACCACTTTAGTCATGATTTTGAGTAACATGCATTTACATCAAAATAAAAGGGAAATATGGCCACACAGTGGCCAATTTATAGTTTTCATGGATAGGAAGCAGATGAGATTTAACCAAGCAAAATAAAAAAAGGCGAAGGCTTAGTGCCCCACCCGGTATGTCGTCAGATTCAAAACATTCCAAATATTGTATAATTGTGGATGATTGTCACAATAAATCAATATATGAGTTGTCATAGTACCTATTCGTTGTTTGACCTACCAAATGATCAGACTCATTGCGGTAGTCTATACAATGAGGTTATGATCACTTCCATACCCTGCATCATTTCCATTATGAGTTGCTGCAAGCTGATATATGGCTGTATGCGTTTGGTCGGTGAAGGTTTCAACAATATGCATTGGCTCATCAGTTTGGCTTAATTGCTGCTGCCGATATTCGTAAAGATTAAACTCCCTCTGACCATTGACTCAAGTTGTTCAATGTTTCTGTGCTCTACGGCAGCCAATATCGTATACATGCATTCACTAACATTATCCAAATCTTCCCCGCGATCAATCGCGTTTTTTGGGGTTGATGAACCTCGAAAATATCTGGAAAGCTTGAAAATTTGTTTCTAACATGGAATGCAATATCTAAAGGGGGCAATGGATCTACCTTCATATAATGTAAAATAAATAATGTGAATGAAATTTCTTCTGTGCTGTTCTGTTTTTACCATTTTCGAGGAAGAAAATAGAAGAAGAAGAAGAGAAGAAGCTACAAATCCTTAAATTTATTAAGGAAGGATAGATATGATAGGATTCAAACTAAAACAGAACAAAAGGGATAATAATTTAGAGTGATAATGCTGTATATTGCAGGATTACACCACTTGTTATTATTTCAGTAAAATTAATTTTATGAATAACTGAAAAAGTTATTGAGCTGATAATACCTTTTAGCAACAAGAATAGGTGAATGCAAAATGAAATGTGTGACTACTAAGTTTAGGTGTGGGATCCTCAATGCTCTGCCTCTTTGTGGGAGAGAGAGGGGACGCACACTGGCTGATAACCTTCTGGAAAGGCGGGATAAGCGTCCCTAGCACTCAAACTGCAGTTGATTTCAAACCTGAGATTTGGCTTTTCAATCAGACGAAAGAACAGGCAAGATGTGTCATCAAATAGATGCATATCTGCTAAAAGTTTAAATTTATAACAAATGTTAGACAGGTAAGAAAACAGGTAAGAAAGTAAATAAAATTTGAAACAGGAGCCACAGCCATCCACAACTAGCAATGCTGAGAGAGGTGAGGCGTTTGATGATTGAACAATGGAGACTGCACATTGCTTTACCATCTGGGCACCATGCCTTTCGGGCTTCGGCTACTCCAGATGCAAACTTGACTGCCCCTCTCATATTTTTGCCATCATTATGATGGGAGTTACGATAAAGCAAACATGCCGTTATAGGACAATCGCCAGTTTGATTGACGAAACTGCCAGAACTTCAGCAAGAGAGCACCAAGAAAAATAAAAAAACTTAGAAACGCCATATTTAGGATATACGTCAGAAGCAAGTGTTTGGGGTTTGAGTAGGTTTTGTTAGGTAGGATTTGGTTTGTTTTTATTTCCGTAGTTGTTGTTTCTCTAATTTTGCACTTGACAAAAAAGCGCATGTTCAGAATCAGCCATAACACAAACTATCACTGGTTATTTTGAATGGGTAATAATGGCAGAAAGCAATAATATTCAATAAAACAATAATATACAAGCATTATTAGTTACAGCAAGGGAGAACTCCAATTATGGTTAGCGCAGCTACGTTGCATGGTAAACCCTTAGCACTTAATGACAGCGTCTGGATACAATACCTCATGAACATAAACATCTTGTGGATCAAATATGACATATACAACTATAAAAGGAAAAAGAAAGCAATCAAGCCCGCGCAGCTTCTCCAACCAAAGACAGTAATATTGCACAACAATTTGCCAAATGCTGCCAGCCACATTAACCTCAAACCATTGAAAAAGAAAAGAGAACACTCGTCCACAATAACACCTATAATTGACACACCAATTTATCAAAATACCCTGAAAACAAAGAGCCCTAAAACAGCAGCGCAATATAGAACCCAAGACAATGATGTAAAACTTTCTTTTCTTTGTTTCTTCCAGAGCAAACTGGGAAAAAGAAGACCAGGGAAATCATAGCTGGTCAAATGAGGAAAGTAAAAAAGGGTGGGTGGGGTTGGTGGGGGAGATAGGCAGGGGATTAGTGCAATGACACATGGTTGGAAAAGGTGCGTTGGGAGCTGGTGAGAACATTTATTTATAAAAGGAATTCTTAATTTAATTTATGTTTTGCTTAATTTGTTATGTACTTTACGTCTCTTGATGGGACACGTTTTAGAAAATAATAAATAAATAAAATAAATAATGCAGGTTTAAGTGTATATGCTTGAATTTTTAAGCGAGACAATATCTTATGTTGCACTGATAACGATGGAGCTACAAATGTCATGCACCTATTAGCGAAGCCAATAGTATCCTTGTTGACACTTGACATAATGAATAATAAATTAAACAAGTATATGGCGCAAAGCGTGGTGACCGCGGAGGTGACCGCGGAGCACATCCTATATATGAAATTTTGTAACTTTTTTGTAACTTTGAAATTTCTCAACCAATTTCAAAATTAAGCTCAGATTTAGAGACAACATATAAACCTTGTGGAAAAAAAATCAAGTCTTATGTGCAATTCTCATGACTTCAGGTGTTACAGCGCAAAAATCGTATACAGGAATTTTCCAACTATCTACCCAAAAAATAATGTTTCAATTGCTCTGGAACCAGTTTCACCTCTCCAGATCTTCCTAAAATTTTATTACCTTTAAGCAAAAAAAAGTTGTCCTCAAATCTGTTGAGAATTTGCCATTTCTCAGCATACTCTATTTTCAATCTTTCTACCCAAAAAAGTAATGTTTCAAATGTTCGGGGACCGGTTCCACCCCACCAGATACTCCTGAAATATTATTACCTTTCAGGAAAAAAAAGTTCATCCAAATCCGTTAAGAATTCGCCATTTCTCAGCATACTCTATTTTCAATATTTCTACCCAAAAAAATAATGTTTCAAATGTTTGAGGACCGGTTCCACCCCTCCATATCTTCCTGAAATAGCATTACCTTTCAGGAAAAAAAAAGTTTGTCCAAATTCGTTGACAATTCGCCATTTCTCAGCATACTTTATTTTCAATCTTTCTACCCAAAAAAGTAATGTTTCAAATGTTTGGGGACCGGTTCCACCCCTCCAGATCTTCCTGAAATAGCATTACCTTCCAGGGAAAAAAAGTTTGTCAAAATCCGTTAAGAATTGAGCTTTTTCCAGCATACCCAATTTTTCAACATTTCTACCCAAAAAAGTAATGTTTCAAATGCTCGGAAACCGGTTCCACCCCTCCAGATCTTTTTAAAATAGCATTAACTTTCAGGGATTTGTCCAGGACCAGCATTTCCAGACATATACATATATATATATATATGAGGACAAAAGTTTAGTCACCTCTATAGACCTCGGAGCGGCCCTTCGGGCCGCTACGCGGCCAAAAATGTTAAAGATTTTGAATATTTTGCCATTATGAAACTCAGAAAACAGCAGAAGTAACCTAGAATATGGCATTTGAATCTTGGTTTACATATAAGAGTAGTCCTGCAAAATATGGATCCATACCAGGGGCATCAGACAATGGAACTGGCACAAGACAAGGACCAAGAGAAAATACATTACAACTAGACGCTAGCAAACCTCCAATATCATCAATAGATCCCCATTGTAAATTAGAAGATGCCGATTGGTTCCATGGGCTATTACCACGCAAAGAAATTGTACCTTTGCTCAGTGAAGAAGGGTCATGGATGGTACGCTCAACTAAAAAGGATGCTGGGTTGCTCATTGTAATTTCTGTTTGCTGGAAGGGTTCAGTCAAGCACATTATCCTCAACCGAACACAGCGAGGATGGGACATGCCAGGCCGCTATTTCAAGACAGTCCCAGAGTTAGTGGAATATTATCATCGCACTGGAGAAATGCTTAATAATGCAGGAGTTTCTATCAAAGGAAAGCCAGTACCCCGTTCAAACTGGATGGTTCCCAGTAAAGATGTAACACTAGAGAAGAAAATTGGAGAAGGGAATTTTAGAGAGGTCTACCTTGGGAAACTTAATGTTAAAGGAACGTGGATACCAGTAGCACTAAAAACTTGTAAAGCATTACTTGGAAAAAACGAGAGAGAAGAGTTCATAAAGGAGGCAAAAACCATGTTAGCTTATCACCACCCAAATGTAGCTAGTATTTATGCAGTTGCCGCAGATACACCTCCACTAATGCTAGTACTAGAGCTGTGTCCTGGGGGCTCTTTAGACAAGTACCTCAAAAAGCACAGTCCATCTCCAACTGAAGTAAAGGTCCGCTTTTGCACAGCAGCCTCCCGGGGTATGAAATATTTAGCTGTAAAAAAGAACTGCATCCACAGAGACATTGCAGCACGCAACATTTTGCTTGGTGCTAAGAAAGAGGTCAAAATTGCTGACTTTGGATTAACACGACAAGGGACATATCAAATGACAACCAATTCTTCACATCAGATCCCTGTTCGATGGACAGCACCAGAGGCACTGCTTACAGGTAGGTTTTCCAAAGAAACTGATGTGTGGAGTTTTGGAATTTTGATGTGGGAAATATTTGCAGATGGCATGCAACCATGGCCTGGAAAAAATGCCAAGGAAGCCCTACAAGCCATGAAAAATGGAGAGACAATGAAAATGCCAGACAAAACACCGAAGGAAATTGAAAATCTTATGATGTCAACATGGGATTTGGATCCAACTAGGCGCCCAGACATGTCCAAAATTAGAAACACACTTGAGAAAATATACATATCAATCTCTGGAAAACATCTGCCACGAACCTGTTAAGGTAATTTGCATGCATTTCCTAAAATTGTGCTTGAGTTTATATGTAGATATGATGCAATACTGTGTTTATAATGATATCATTTGATGTTTAGAAGTTAACATATTGTTACATCTGTACATTATTCCTGATTTTGAAATTGTTTGCTTACTAAAAATTAAAAATAATAAAACATTATACAAATAGTTTATATTAATTAGTTTTATTCCGAGATACTCACCAGAATAGGAATGGTAATGGCACCTGATCCCTGCACCCGGTTCAAGCCCTCCATTCTCCCCCAGATGTGCCAGATGAGCAGAGTGCACATTCTCCTCTCCACAAAATGCATGGGCAATGGTGGTGTCCGCGAATCTTGCAGTGGTATCGGTGGTGCCAGAAATTGTCAGCTTTGCAGCAACGGAGAGTGCGGCAGTTCTTTCAGAAGCCACGGTTGTCACTGGAACCGAGGATGAGCCTTGATGGACGATCTGTCTTGTAGCCCTCCACGGGTTTCTGGAGGCAGAGGTGTGTCAGGACAGGGGTATCTGGGTACGGTGGCAGAAGCCAATGGCGCTGGAAGTGGACCTAGATCTCATATCCGATTCTGAGAGGTCGGTGATGCACTGGGGTCCCAAAATGAGTCGAATCACTAGGTGATCCTGGGAAGCTAGCTGGACTGCTCTTCTTCCTCGTCGAGGTGATAGATGCCTAAGGGAGCGTGAGCTTGGATAGAGCAGGCCTTTATCTCTTCGCAGCTTCGGAGGTTGTTGCTCCCTCAGCTTTTTCTCATTCTCCGTATTCCGTATGGTATGGTTGTCAGGGCGGCTCTTTGACACTCTTTCTCTTCTCTTGCCGCAGCCACTTCAGCTTTCTTCAACTCCTTGTCAGCGGCGGGGGCGGCTTTCTTCCTCTCTTTCTCTTCCTTTGCAGCGGTAACCTGGGATAATTGTAGCACAGTTGAAAATAGTGGGCACTGTCGCTCTTTAATATTCCATGATCCCATGAAGCTCAAACCTATATCATGTAAGCTAACCTGACCATCAATTTTGAAAAAACTGCGCAGTTTCCCTTAATTGCCTTGTTTCGCTATTTTTGCAGGTTTATAAACATTTCTAAACTGCCAACGTAAAAATCAAAATTTCACGAATTTGATCATCGAGATGGCATTGAGAGCATTCGATTGATCAAGTCATCGAGGGTGTAGGCTGGAAGGTGTAGGCTGGAGATTCGCCACCAAGCAGGAATATGCAGCCATCGCAATGAACATGCCGGCAGATGTAGAAGAGGATACCATGGCTAAGGATGGAGACCATGGCTAAGGAGTTACTGGCTTTGGATCAGTTCTATTTTTTCTCCCCCATCTCCAGTCCCCCGAGAGGCAGTACTGGGCTGCTGAGTAGAGGCAACAGAGGCAGCTTGCACCACCAGCCTCTCTCCATCCTTCAAATGACTGCCCTTTGCCCTGCATCACAGAGTTGAAAATATCTCATTTGACGATTCCCATGGTGCTGATGAGCAGCCTTGCATGGAGCCATCCAAGGTGATGGACAAAGATGTATTGGTTCTGTCTTCGGCTGAGCTGCGGGTTGGTGAGAGGTTAGATTCATTTT
>JASANA010004556.1:0-41446 GCA_030248095.1 Ptycholaimellus sp. GST1_10
CAGGTAGCATGGCACAAAAAACTGCGCAGAGATGCTACGCCTGCCAGAAGTCTCAGGTTCCAGATCGAACCCCAACGCCAGGGGAACGAATCATCGATGACTGAGATGGAGACGGTAGTATGAAATGGCATAATCTCATCTAATTACAAATAAAATAATTAAATAAAATATACAGGAAACTTGAAACAGCACAGCTTCAGGTAGAAATGGATAAATGAGCCAAAGGCAACGAGGTCGAGGCCCTAATGGGAGGATCGCACTTACAGGCTCCATATTTTTAAAATTAATTACATTAATTACAATCATTCCCCAATGATCATATGTCACATACAGATAAATTATAAGGTCTATGGGGTAACTCCCCCCTCCCTTACAGGAAAAATGTGCGCAACTCAGGGTAATTCTGGCACTAGGAAGACATACAGGTAAAATCACCTCTGATGTCTACTAATTAGCCTGGCAACATTCTGACAGGTGATACTAATTCCAGGAAATGCGCGACATAAGGGGAGAGGGAGGACTTATCACCCTACCCTGTAGTACTTACCCCCCTGATAAGAACCAGATAAATTAGACATAGATTGCATACATCATCGTTAAAAGGATGCATTATTCCAGCACCGCTAACCGAAATTGAAGGTGATCAAACTGGAAGCCAGCGAAAAGGCAAGACATTCATCGATGATGATCGATCTTGGCCAGCACCGATCGAGCAAAAGAAATCGCAAATTTCAATGGAAACTTTTCACAGCGCAGCAAAATTACCGCTTGAAAGTGCAAACGAAAATTCAACTTGCAGCAAAAAGTGTTCAGCCAAAATTGTAAAGCACTGCGGAATTTCCAGACCCTGCCGACGTTTCACCGATCCCCAGCCAAAAGCGAAAAGACAGTCAGAAAATACTAACCAAAGGGATATTGGTTGTTTGCCACTTTTCTATTTTGCCGCCAATAATTAATTTGATTGAAACCGAGGACATTTAGGCCATGCTTATTTTCTCTGAAATCCAGGAAGAATTGCCATGCAGGATTGTGGTGCATGTGCTGATGTAGTGCAAGGACACAGAGTACCCAAACCAAACACTCCCCGAAACGCCGAGAAGATCAAGCCAGAGAAGGCAGCCAAAGAGGAATGTGAAGGAGGGGGAGGGGGACAAAGCAAGGCAGGGGACGGACTCAGGTGCTGGGGGCGGCCTCCATGGGGGCAGCCTCCAGAGCGGCCTTGCAAGCGAGGTGGGTGGCGTAGGCGACCTTGAAGTTGGCCTCAGCCTCCTCCAGCTCCGTTCGCACCCAGGGCTTGGGGTTGTCCTTACACCCCGCCAGCACCTGGCGGTCTCTGTTCTTCACCTCCTGCAAGGCCGGCCACCTATTTCGGCATTGTCGGAAATACCACACAGCTAATTAGCCAGCCTTCCTTTTCAGGCAGAGCACAAAAATTCTAGGACGACTGCTAACGAGCTTACAGGCAAATTGATCTCAGCAGGTGAAGCTAAAGAGGGACGGAAGGCAAAAGGCTGACCCAAAAAATGTCCAGGAGGGCGCTGTTGAGGGTGACGTGGGTGCAGTGCATCTGAAACATTGCGGCCACCATCTGGGGCCTCACCGAGACCCCATGGCTGACAATGGCCACGTTGCCGCCCTTCTACAACCACCATTAGTTCACCAACCACCAACCTACCCCCCTAAAAGACACTGAACCTCGAGGCCGGCGTAGATGAACGGCAGGAGGCGGCGGTGGAGAGGAAAGAGCTTGAAGGGTGCGTCGCCCAGCACCCGCTCCATGCAGTACTGCAAACAACCCACCACTCCTTCAGGAAGGAAAGAGGCCTCCACTCGATGACCACCACGTAGTGCGTCAGCCACAGAGCATGGCCGAGGTTGCCGTGCAGGAGCAGCTTGCTTGGGCCCAGCACCAGGCGGCCCCCCTTCAGTGCCCCGCCGCCCATCTCCTCCAACTCCCGGTACGCGTCCAGCAGCTTCATCTTCCCGCACACTCCTTGCTACACTGCTACTGCTGTCTGTAAGCCTCTATGCTCACCCTCAAACACGAAACAGGAAAACAAAGCAGAGAAGAGGAGGGGCAGAAGGCAGGAGAGGCAGAAGGGAGAGGGAGAGGGTAAGAGAAGCGCAGTTGGGGGAGGCAAAGGAAGACTGAGCTCTGTATGATCCCATAGGCTGGGGTGGGGAGTGAGGCCAGGCCCAGCCTTCCCACCCAGATGTGAGCGGTCAGGGCCAATGCGCAGAGCCACAGTGCCAACCCACCAGCCAGTCTCTCTCCCTTCCTCCCCTAATCTCTCTCCTACGCAGAAAAATTTGACTTGCACAAGTATAACGGTGGCCTCTCCTGGAACTGGAACTCAAGGCCACCTGAATTGAACCCCCTCTCTCTGTTTTTGTTTCAGTGAGAAACGAAAAGATTATACTTTCATGCAGCTCATTCACAGCAATATGAATAGCTCTATTGGACGCTGCTTTAGGCACCTTCAATATTCTTTTTGGGATTCTTTGTCATCTAACAATATTGCTCTATGCATTACAGATGATAAAATGTTCAGATTCAAAATTTAGGCTGATGTCTGGAGCCCCCCCCCCCCAAAGGTTTCACCCACCCCCCAAAGTTTCACCCCCCCCCCAAGAGTTTCACCCCTCCCCCATGAGTTTCACCCCCCCCCCAAAGGGTACTATATTGAAAAAAATTTTAATAGCTTAAAATACTCTTCTGTACATATCTCGAAATTTAAACTCACGGAATTTTCATGTAGATGATTGAATACCTACTTTTTTTGAAACATAGTTAGTCTATACCGGATGGCGGGCGCATGCCTACCAGGAGTAGGGGCTTGTCCCCTACCAGGAGTACCTTTCAAGATTCCAACTCAAAAGCTTAGACGCATGCTCGTCCTCGACGAGGTCATGACTGTGGCAGTACCTACTAGTTAGTCTATACTGAGTTCATTGATGTTTTAAAGTGCTCAACTCGGTAAGGACTAACTTGTAGGTACTGCCACAGTCAAAGGACGAGCCTTTTAGTTTTTGTGTTGGCTACACCCTATATAGCGGTATAGACTAACTAGTAGCATGACGAACACGGTATAGACTAACTAGGTATAGACTCAGTAAAAAAGTAGGTATTTAGTTGTTTAGAAAAAAATTCCTTGAGTTTAAATTTCGAGATATGTAAAGAGGAGCATTTTAAGCTAATAAAATTTTTTTCAATATATACCCTTTTGGGGGGGGTGAAACCTTTGGGGGCGGGGTGAAACTCTTGGGGGAGGGGTGAAACTCTTGGGGGAGGGGTGAAACCCCTTTTGGGGGGGGGGGGGTGAAACCTTTGGGGGGGGGGCTCCAGACATCAGCCAAAATTTATAATAGCACTCGAACCTAATTTACCCTGCACAGCGATGTTTCATATGATTTGGGGTCTGGGACTTAGTATTTTTTCTGGCTACCTCTAGTGGCAATACATAATTCTGCCAAGTTTTGGCTCAATCGGTTAAGAATTCGTGGATGCCCAGGGTGAACATATATCTATATATGGCTAGTCGTGACATAGATAGCACCACCAGCCTAAAACTGGGATGATTTCAGAGAACCCCCTCGGCCAAGCCAGTCGAGGGGGTTCAAAAATTTATGCAGTAATGAGTCTAGATTCGTCAATTAACCATTGCAGTTTTGTTTTTTAGGTGGACTTAGGATTTCGGGGTTCAAAAAACCGAAATTGCCACCAGCCAGACTGAGAGAAAAATTGAAAAAGAGCAATACTCGAGATTTACTGAAGCTTTTTGCATGATCTAAACGACATTTGAAAGGTAATTACATGGAGAAAACATGTATGCACAGGTAAAAAGGATTTTGATCAAAAAAATCGCAAATTCCATAAAAAAATTCGAAAAACGCAATTGTCACAGTTCCAAAAATTTTCGAATTTCGCAATGAAAACCTATTGGGGTTATTATCCGCGCAGCGCCCCCCACAACCCCCCCCCCCCACACCACCCAGGCCACCCCCCCCCCCCACCCCCCCCCAAAAAAATATGCATCAAATTAATGTGTAATATGTGGAGTTTTAATAGATTTTGGTAAAAATTGCTTGTGTTTTCGATTTTCTCCCTTAGTTAAGGGCAAAATTTTGTGATTTTTTGGCCATTGCTCAAAATGTAGGAAGAAGTGCATGCTCCGCAACTTTATCTGGCTACCTCTAGTGGCAATACATAATCCTGCCAAGTTTTGGCTCAATCGGTTAAGAATTCATGGATGCCCAGGGTGAACATATATCTATATATGGCTAGTCGTGACATAGATAGCGCCACCAGTCTAAAACTGGGATGATTTCAGAGAACCCCCTTGGCCAAGCCGGTCGAGGGGGTTCAAAAATGGCCAGGCCAAGCCACAAAGGCGCCAGATAGCAAGGCATCTTGTGCGTACATGTGTTTCGCTCGCATTGAGCCGACTGTGCCACTAGGCTGTGCTGTTGTTGCCAGGCTGTAGTGCTTTCTTCCGCTTTCCCACAAACCAAACAGGTCACCAGGAAACCAGAGCCAAAGAACAAAGGCCACAAAGAAGGGATCGGAGAGTAGCGGAGAGGCTAGGTGGGCAGAGCTTGGGTACGCAAGCTGGCTAGCAATAGGCAAGCTAGACACCAGGCGATCCCAAAGCCTGCCCAACCTGTTGAAGAACTCACACTGCCAGCCAGGCGTCAAGCAAGGGCTGACAGTGTATGAACTATTCTCACCCTCTCCAGTGAAGCAAAGTGGCGCTGAAGTGAAGTGAATCGAAGCGTAGGATGATAAGAGGGGCAGAGTTCGAGGGGGGCTTGGTATTCAGCATCAGTTGGGAACTACCAAGGCGCCTCTCGAAACCTGCCCCCCCCCAAAGCAGTAGAGACAGCCGAAGGAAGGGGCGGAGAGTAGAAGCAACCGAAGGGAGAAGGGGGGAGCAAAGGTAGCGCACAGCTATGTTGGCGACATAAAAGGCAGGCGGACATGGAAGTGCGCGACAGCCGCTCAGGCCCAGTGAAGCTGCAGTGGAAGAAAGGAAATACAGGCGATGACAGGGGCAGAGAAGAAGTGGCAGAGGCATGACAGATGCAGAGGAGAGGACACTGCTTACCGGCCGAACACAGTAACCCAAGAAAGAGGGGGAGGAAGGGAGGAGGATGAGGGAGAATGGGAGAGGAGGGGAGTACCGCCGCTGAGGATGCCTAAAAACGCCCTGGCGGGATACCACCCCCCCTCACCCCACAACCCTCAGCCACCCTCTCAGGAGATTGCCACTTACCAACTTACCAGCGGGATAGCTGTCGGAAATTCGGAGGGGAGTCTAGCAATGAGGGAGTTGAGGGCGAGTTTAGCCATCTCTCTCTCCTCAGTGCTAGAGACTGCCCTGAGGCAGTCACAGATGCGCCGGCAGGCCCTCAAAGTCAGCCCCCATCTAAGCCAAAAGAAGGAAAAAGAGGGGGGGCAGGAACCTGAAGCGATGAGCAGCAAAGTGATGAGCGGGGGATAGGGGAGAGGGGTTTTGGCATTGGGGGGTGGGAGAGACACACACACTCATTATCCCATCAGACCGATGCCAACGCCCCTCGCCTCTGAGAGCCAAGAAGCGCCGTGCAGTCAGGCCACACTTACCCAATAGAGGTAGAGAAGATGGGGAGAAGGAGAAGCTTACAAAGCAAAGAAGAAGGATAGCAGCGAAGAAGCAAAGGGGGGAGGATTTCGGGAACAGGACCCCGGAGGGATGGAGCAAAGCCACATTCCTGGGGATCTTGTGCCAGATACCCGCCACCCCCCCCTGAGCCGAGGCGAGGAAGAAGAAGGGAGAAGGGGGGAATAGAGCAACGCACCATTTCAGAACACCAAGATTAGTCTGGAAACATGTGCCGCTGATCTACTCCCCCACACTCCCTGCAGCGGCGGCTAGTAGAAAGGGAGGGTGGACAGGATGGTGCCCTTTCATCAGGACACCAGGGCGAGCCTGTAATGAGAAGGGGGCCGCCCTGCCCGCCTACTCCCCCTTCCACTATGGGGCGATAGAAGAACAGGACAGCCAGCTAACTAGGCAAAAAGAGGAGGGAGGAGAAAAGGCTGGCGAGTGAAGCCAGCCAACCAGAGCGGCATGAGGAGGCAGATGGAAAGGGTGAGAGAGGAGATAGGATTGCCAGGCCAGCCAACAGGCTTCGGCTGCTAGATGTTGCCACTCGATACAGCCAGGCCTGCAGTCAAACAGATGTCTACCCTCCCTCATCACCTTGCCTGCTATGTGTGTGCTCAGAGCATTTCATACTCCGCCAATTTGCTTAGGCTAGGCCATTAATTACAGTCTGATTACAGTCCTGTCTACCGCGCCCCAAAATCCCCAGCCCTGTTGATGGCATTCCACTAGCTCCCTCCCCCAGGCGCCCCAGACAGAGCAAATGGAATGTGACACCGAGTAGGAGGCCGGGACATTTCGAAAAGCGGCAAAGAAGAAAATAAAAAAGGCACCACTGAGTCACTGGGCAAAAAACTGAAAAGAGCACCAATAGGGCAAAGAAGTAGATGAAGACAAAGTACATCAAAAAGCACTGAAAAGGCCCGCAGGTGATAGAGAGAAAGGGAGGGGGCGTAAAAGGAGGGGAGGGCAGTGAAATGGGGAGGGGCCCTAGAAGCGCGAGTTGAACACGACCACGCAGTCGTCGTCCTCCTGGAGAGGCTCTGGGGGCAAAGTGGCCAAGGAAGATGGTGTAGTCACACCGATAGGCCTCGTCCTCCTCGTTCATGCACCAGAGGCGCTCCTCCTCCTCATCCATCCCGCGCCCGCCAGCGATGGACTCCTCGATGGAGCCGTCCAGCCAGTCCATCTCCTCGTTCAGCACCGCCTCCTCTTCTTCCTCCTCATCGTCTGCACACAGACCAAATGGGAAAGGGGTTGAAAAGAGAGAGGGAAAAAGGGGGGGCAACCAGAGTCGCTGATCACCACCATGGGCGGCGGAGACGTCGGGGGCGTGGGCTCCTTGGGGGCAGGCTGGGCGTTGGCAGCAGGGACATCTGCAGCGGGTTGTCCTCCTCCGGCCTCCGGGCCCCGCCCACCCTCCTCCCCCTGCCAGCGACCCCTAATCAACTCAAAGACTGGAGAGGAAGAGAGGCAGAGGAACCTCGGCAGCGATCTGCTGCTGGGCAGTGTACAGGCCATGAAGGTGAAGGAGCAACACTTCCCCTTCATCTGCCAGCTCCCGCATGGTGTGAAGATGAAGACGGAGTTCGTGGGCCACCTCACCAGGTCTGTCCATGATCTTCTTACTCCTCTCCTCTTTCCTCAACAAAGCTTCGGAACTCGAATGAAGGAGGCAGGCCACTCTCAGCCAGCCTCAATTTGTAATCACTGAAGGGCGGCCACTACGCAGGAGGTGCACTCTCTGAGACAATAGGCGCTCCCTGCCACCCCGAAATAATCCAAAACAATTAAATCCCCCTCCCAAGAGAGGCAGGGAGGCGGGCCAAGCCTCTGAGTAGGGGCAGGAAGGGGAGGGCAGCGGCCTACTGTGTCCGCCACTGGCCCTTGCCTGTCCCCTCAAGAGACCGCCCTGCCCCCACCTTCCCCCTTACCCCAAGGATCAATTAAATGGGAGGCTAAAAGCCGATGAAAACTGAGCCAATCAAGCCAAGGATAGGAAGGATCATTACCAGAGGAGGGCAGGATGTAGAAGGGGGCGCACAGCTTGACTGCCCAGCCCTGCCCTCACTCCACACCTATCACCACTGGCTGTCACTTAGCCCAAAGCCACAGCCAAGGCAACCGTGGCCAAAAAGGCATGCAAAGGCAGGCTGAATTTGACAGGGAGAGAAGCGGGCCCCCACTCCACTGTCACCAGGCTTAGCAGGGCCAACAGGAAGGCTATCCAGGTAGGCTGCATTTAGGCAAAACCAAGGCCAAGGGAGATGTCAGTCGAAAAGGGCCAGGAAGGCCCCTGTCCACTATCAAGACTAAAAAAGCCACACAGCTGCCACACCCAACCGGTCCCCTCAAGGACGCCCCTTCTTGGTCATAGGGAGCAACGGGAATATAGGGAGAGCCGCTGTAGGCAAAGGCACCAAAATCCCCATCCCACTTCCCCCCTACACACAGAGGCGGGTGAAGAGGGCAAGAAAACAAGAACTACATGCACACACACACAAAAAGCCCCTTTTTCCTCCCTCCCATCCACCCACCCCCTAGAGACCCCCCCAACCCACACATACTCACAATGCAATGACAGAAGAGGCAAAAGGAGGAAAGGGGGCATACCTGGTGACACGGCGAGGGCGGGCTGTTGACACCTGAAAGCTCTAAAAAACACTGCCAGGAGGAGATAGGGAGAAGAGAGCGCCTCGCTGAACCCGAGGCGGCAGAAGGTGGCTCAAAGGGGCGTCTACTGCCAGCCACGGGTTAGGAGAGGGACTCAAAGGGAGCGTAGATACTGTGATGGGTAAGGGGAGGTCACCAGTCGACAGTCTCACCCCACCCTCATACCCTGCGCCATATTTAGAGGTCATGGCGCTCTAAACATGGGGTAGAGGTAGAAGGGGAGGGGAGAAAGGAAGTAAAGGCCTTTGGGGAGGAGTAACAGAGGCCCTAGCTCCCTGGCCCCATTAGGCGGCTGAGGGGGCGAAACAGCGAACAGGAATGAAGGAGGGGCGCAAGCCACATAGGCCTCAGATGAAGAGTGCATACTGACGAGGGTGTGGGATGGGCAAACCAGGGGAGGATAGGGAGAAGTGCGAGGAGGAAACGGCAGAAGGGGATGCTTCACCTATCGCCCCATTGCACACCCCCACCTCCCACTGCCCCACCTCCCTCCCCCCCCCCCCCTCAGCGAGGAGAAGGGGAATGGCGAGATGGAGGGGAGGGGCTAGGGCATAGGGGAATGAGAAGGGACGTGCGCCACCTCCATCTGTATTCAAACGGGCCTTACTATTTCTGAGCCAAACGGCATTCTCTCAGAGTGTGTGTCGAAGATTCAAAGTTGCAAATGATGTAAATTACCAAAAAACGAAAACCACAATTATATTTTTCCGACAGAAATAAATTCGACAAATCCATAATGCAAGGGCCACCGTTTAGTCATAGAGACCCCCAAGGGGAGCCTAACGTGAAATCCAATACTAATCAAAAATTAAAACCACAAAATACACAGGGCCGCGCAATTCTAGACGACAGCCAAGAATCCCACCAGGAATATCGCATCAAAAATGTCATCAGTTAACAAACAGAAATCAAATTGAAAAAGTTTTCAGGCAACACCGAGCATCAAAAAGAAAAGATAACAGTTTAGGGACCGAAATGGAAGGTGCTGGCAAAGGAAGGGAGGCTAGGAGGATGTCCAGCGGGGGCCGCCTGCTCCGGGAAAGGCAGACCAGGGCCGGCAAGGGCAGCACCTAGGGCAGCGGCAGCACTGGCTGCGGGAGGGGCGAAGCTCACACTCTGCCCCAAGCCACCGCCCACAAAACCTGCCCCGCCTATACCTCCAAACCAGGGGATAGCTAAGCCGATGACTGGAGGCGGAAGAGAGAGGAGGAACCCGGAGTGAGTAGGGGAGTGAAAGAGCCACTGGGGCCAGCGAAGAAAGCTCCCCCGGTGGGAGTAGGAAGGGCCCGTCCGGCAAAGCTCACTGGGGCCACACTGATCCCTGCTCCTCCCTCCCGTCCCCGTCCCCACCAGTCACTGGCTGCCACACTCCCAACACCCATGTCCCCTTCCAGCACATCTGCAATCCACAACCTGCCAGGAGCAGGAAGCTGCAAGGGAAAGGCGGCTACCTAGAGCAGACTGGAACAGAGACTCAGCTCGAGTAGGGCTCCCTACGCTGGGCTGCACAGCCCCTGCTCCCGCAACGACCAGCACCAGCTCAGCGCCTCCCGACGCGGAGGAGATTGGAGAGAAGTGTGGAGGAGAACTGGCAGTGTGAGGAGCGCAGAGGCCGCTGGGACCCGTCTGCTCTGCCTCACCCACAATCACCGCAACAGGCTGTTGAGTGCCTCAACAAAGCCAGCTTGCCCTCTGGCAAAGAAAAAGAAGGGAGAATAAATGGGGGCGCTTAGGTGCTGACGGCAGGTGGAAGGGCATGGCGAGAGGGGGCGGAAAAGTGGAAGAGCAGCTGGGCTGCGACACCTGGTCCCCAGGTGAGGAGCCCGTCTCCTGGCCAGCCAGCCCCTCTCCAAAGAACGCGGGCACCCAAGCAGCAGGCAACGCTTGGACATGTCCTAAAAGGACACACACTTGGACCAGTCAAAAACCAGCCCCCTCCCCAATCAGGCATCACCTGGACGGAATCTGGGGCGAGCATGGCAGGCGGCCAGCTTGTGCCCCTCAGCAATCCTGAGGGTGAGGGTGTCCTCGAGGCGATGCTCCTCCTCCTCTTGGCCCGGCGGGAAGTCGGACTCGTCCAGGACTACATTTGGATCGAAACGCATCGCCTCCTGCCTCACCTTCATGGAGGTGGTGTTCTGGCCAGATGGCCACCCCTTGGCGGAGCAGACCCACCAGCTCTTCAGCTCCACCACCTCCACGCCCCAGTGACCCGTCACTGGATCGGGCCCGGTAGGCAGCCAGATAGGCCAGTCCAGGGGCACCCACTCCCACCCAGCCTGTAATATAATTAATTTATTTTTTTTTTTTATTTTTTATACCCCCCCCCCGGGGCACCCACTCCCGGACATCGCAGTAGCGCAGTACCCAGCGACGGATGCCAGAAGCTAAAAAGGAGGGGAGCATTGGTGGCAGGGAAAAAGGGGGGCCAGTGAAGAGCAATGAGGAATGGAGGGGCCAATGTTCAGGGACCGCAGACAGGGCCGGTGATAGTTCACATCTTCCTCCGTGGCTCCGCCGCCACCTGCCCCAAACTGCTGCCACCACCATCAACACAACAATTCCCCTCCGCCACCTTCCCACCCCTAACCCAAAAACTTATGAAGGTCTGCCAGGTCCATCTGGGGCCAAAGAGGGGCGGCAGGCTCACTGACAGGGACCAGGCTGAGGGGGTGATGAGAGACGGTGATCTCCACCACCACACGAGTGGCCCACTCCACTTCCGACTCCCCAACCAGGGGCCCAAACAAAGTCTCCGTGGCAGGAGGCTCAAGTCAGCCAGGTGAGGGATTAAAAGGAATGGAGGAGAGCTATCAGTGGGAGCAGCAAAAAAGAGGAAGGGGGCGGGGAGCCGGCGGTTGCACTCCAGCAGCCGGCACACCCCATCCAGCCAGTTCTGCACTTCCACCATCGTCATCACCCCCTCAATCAAACACCTAATATCCCCAGTACAGGATCGGAAGGGAAAGAAACAGCATTGTAGGTGGTAACAGCCAGATGGGGAAAGGCAGGCACAATGCGGATGCTGTAGTCCAGGCTGTTGAGAGGGCACAGAGCACTCAGAAAAGCCTCCACCATCAGCCACCCCACCGCCCAGACTGGCTCAAAAGGTAACCCCTCATGCTCTCTCATAGAGAGAAAGGGAGGGGAGAGGCAAAATAACAAGCGTGATGCAAGTAATTTGATGGCGATGGCGCAGAGGGGGAGCGACAGCAATAGAGCAGTGGGGGAACAGCCTCTTCCAGTGGAAGAGGGCCCCCCACTACAAGGCAGTTGAAGTCAACAAGGAAGGGAGACTGAATCAAATGGAACCAGCATTCGGAGCTCTGGCAGTAGGTGACTGGGCCCAGGAGAGGTCAGCTGGAAGATGGTGCTTCCACCAATGATCACCGCCAGGTGCAGCGGAAGAATAAAACTGTCATGCCCATGCCCCTGAAGATGGAGGGGATGGCGCTGAAGATTAAGGATGGAAGGGGCTGACAACCAGAATCCGAGCCCAGTGCACCAGCACCCAGATCAGGTCGGCGAAGGTGTTCCCACCCCAGATCACGAGCACCACGCCGTAGCCCAAGCGCAGCTCCATCGACTGGACGCAGGCCTCCGACAACAGCTGCCCTCCCCCTACCAACACCACCGCCCTCCTATCCCTCTGGGCCCAGGGACCTTGCCTCACTTGAATCTCACCCCTCCCCCCACTGCACATGCACGAAAACACCCCCCTCAGGGACCCCATCGTGTTCTTGAGCCATGATGTGGGTGAAGTCAGGGTGGAAGGGATAACTCGGGGACAGGCCATGGGGGTCAGGCACAGCCATGCCTACCGAACAGGCAGGCGGAGAGGCAATGAGGGCAGTTTGGAAAAGGAAGGGGGATGAGAGGCGGAGCCACTGCCACTGGGAGTAGGTAGCAGGTCAAAACATTAGGCCAGACCAATGGCCAGCAGCTGAAGGTGCGATGTGTGGTGCATTCCATTAAGCCACTAAGCGCATACTGAAGCAAGTTAGACCAGGTCATGATAGGCAGCAAGAAGGCGTGAAAGAAGAAAAACACGGGCTCTTTCTTGCGTATCACCTTCCCAACCCCACTCAGCCCAACAGCCCAAATCAAGGATGCCACGAAGGAGGAAGGCAGCAGCCTTTTCTGCAGCCTCATCAGTCAAGGCTCCGCTTCCATCACTGCCCAGCTGCTTCTGGTTTGTAACCAAATGGAGCTGCACATGGATAGGCTCAGAGGTGGCCTCCAGCTGAAGCAGAGGGCCAATACGGAATTGAAGGGGAGATTGAAATAGGGATACCAGCTCCAAGGTGAAGGGCCAGCCGAAGTTCCGCTTAGCCTGCTGGTTCAGGAAGGCAAAGGGAGACAGGACCGAAGGAGGCGGAGGGTGAGGAAGATCAGGGGGAGGCGGAAGGACTGCAGGAGGAGGCAGATCAGAGCCAGTGGCACTCGCACGCTCCACCTCCACTCCCCCACCCCCAACCTGCCCGTAGCCCTCCCCCACAGCCACTACAGCAGCTTCTCCCATCGGCTCCGGCTTACAAAGCACCAAAATGAACTGCCATCAATCCATCAAAAAACCATTAGCAGAAGCAGACCTGGAATTGGCCCTGTCCGCCTAGGTAGCAGTGGATCGGAGGCGGCCCAAACTGAGGATCAGGACAGTGAAGGCGGAACTCTAGAGGCAGGAGGCCAGGCGGGAAACACATGGCCAACTGGGCCATCATCTGTAGACAGGCCAGGCGGAAGGAATGCTCAAAAGGAGAGGGAATGGAGGAAAGAAGGAAGGAGATGCAAAGATAACTCCGTCGGTGAGGAGGTCGTGGTAGGAGACGGGGGCCTTGAGGACGCGGCCCCAGTCCACCCAGGCAAACACTGACTCCAGGTGGTACTCCATCTCCGCCAGCTGCTCCAACCAATGCCGCTGCATCCAGGTCATGCTCAGGTCCGCCTATCCGAAATAATTGAAAACAGGGTAACCCGGCTCAGAGCATCACATTGGCCATCGATATAGCGGAGATGAGGCCCTGGCAGCAGCAGAGTGAACCGAGGCCGCTCGTAAATGCCCAGGCCCTCACTTGCCGAGCGAAACTCGCCCAGATGGTGAGCCTAGAAAGTTGAAGTTGAGTTAAAAGGGGACCCAGCATCAAACAACTGGTTGAGAGGCGCCAGTTCAGACCACTCAACCCAGTGAGTTTTCACTTACACCACATAGCCACACCCACTAACACCAACACAATCCCCTCCTGGAATGACTAGTCAAAGACTTACGATGCCGCGGGCAGACTCCTGCCCAAAGCCCAACTTGTGCCGCTCCTTCGGCGACAGGTTGCTAAGGACGTCGGGGTTCAGGTACAGGTCGTTTCCGCCCATGCAGATGGCCATGTGAAAGTACTCCAATCGGCCCCTCTGCAACCAAACGACAAACTGTGCAGATCCAGCCTAACAGGGATGGAAAAGCTCTGATGTTTCAAGATTTTAACATCCTATATATACAACCTCCAACCAGCTCCCTTCGGGGGTACAGACCTGGGAATCCAGGGCCATTGCCAGCAAAGGGTGGACCTCCCAAATGAGAAGCCTCAGCCACTGAGGCACCTATGGGCGAGTGCCTAAGAGTGATTCCCATAGAGGCTTCAGTGGCGGGGCCAGCTCGCCTAGCACACAATGGAAGTACCCAACCTGCCCTGGATCCAATGCCGGCCGGTCTGGCCCCCACTTTTGCAGATGGAGCAGATGAGAATGGAAGAACCTGATGGAAGAGGACGCGAAGTAGGGCAGGCAGGTGAGACAGACCACCACCGGGAAGATAGGCGAGGACAATGGGATAGCCGACGCCGGCTTCCAGGGCGGCCACGTCGATCCCGGCGCCCTGCTCATCCATCACCAACAAGCCCACCACCCGCACATGCGGCAACATCGGACCCATCACCACTATGGGGTTCCCCTTCATCACCTTATTCCACTCAGCATACAAAGCTCCACTCATGATGCTCACTGGCCAATCAGTACGGAAAGGCTGAAATAGGTTGCTTATAAAGCAGAAAAGCCGCCATTTGCCTCTTGCTTATTCAACTTCCAATTTGCCCAACGAAGGAATGGGGAGAGGGAGGACAACCCAAACAGGATGGTGGTGTTGCTGAGCAGCGTGAGGGAGGCCGACCACATGACCGAGTTCATCGCCATCGGCCTGCGCAACATCTCCGACCTCTGCATCAAGGACAAAAGTGGTAACCAACAACACTTCCTGGACCAATGGAAACAACTTCCTAACATCACCATCACTCCTCATACCCTCCCACAAAACATCCATTTCCCAAACGGCCAATTCGCTCTAGGCACTATAGCCAAAGCCCTAAGTGAAGAATTGAGAGCAGTAAGAATGGCAGTGGCAGACTGGTGGAGGAGGGAGCCACTGATGCTGGTGGACGTGACGGCCTTGGAGGAGGAGCTCAGGGTACAGGTCTCCATCCCTGGCCTCCTCGACCCCAACGCGGTCCTCGGCTCTAGACCCATCCTCTTCCTCCCCATCCCAGGCCCTAAGATAATAGCAATACCAGCCAGGGCAGTCGAAATGGATGCTACAACCTATGACTTACAGTTATACCCAGTAGATGAGGAATGCGAGGTAGTAAAAGCAGAGTTAGGCCGGGCTTTTGAGAGAGCAAAAGGGCAGCTGCACAGGGAGAAATTCCGCAGCATTGCTATCGCATCCAACCTTCCCCCCTCACCAGGTCTAACTCCGGTTTGGGAAATCAATCAAAAATTGGCATTATATCATGCGAGCCAGCTAAATAGGCTGTATGCTGTGATGGATTAGATTGGACAAACTTGGACTAGATTGGACTTTAGATTGGACAAACTAGGAAGCCAGTGAAGAAGGAGGAGGAAGGAGTAGGAGCGAGTGAAGGCGAACGGCAACTAAATTAAATTAAAATAATTAATCATCAGGTCATGTAAAGAATAAAATGACTTAAAATTAATTAAAAAAATAAGCAAACCTCTGCCCCTGAGGCTTTGGAACATTACAAAGCCCAGCTTTGTTGAAATGAACCAGAATTTGGTGGAGCTGGGCAAAGAGGACGCCGATGGAGGATTCCAACTCTTCTGGCTCAAAATGCCATTGACAGGCCAGGTACACGAAACGGGTTATGTACAAAAACCATTTTATGCTCTCCCATACTCACCAACGGATAAGCGGGCCAGTGTTTTATCAGCCCTCAGAGTACTGTTGAGATATTTGGCAGGAAAAGGAGAACAGGTGGGAGTGGCAGAAGGCGGGAATGAGGAAAGAACAGTGGGCCAGCCCTGGACGCCGCGACAGGTGCTCTTGCCCACACCGCCCGGATGCTACTACTGCACACCCGCCCTCATCTTCTCCAAGGAAGACTCACCGGCCACCGACCTACATCCATCAACCTCACATCCCACTTTCCAGGTTAGGATCAGAGGCCAAATAGGAGTCACCTTTGAAAACGGGAAAGAGAAGCGGGAAAAGATGAAGGGATGGGCAACATTTGCGCAGGATGTTAAAATATTCGAAAAGGAATTAGGTCCAGGCTTAATGGAAGAGTTGCCCATACTTATTTTGAGGATGCAGGTGATAGGGAAACTCGATGACAGGGGAGAGAATAAATTTTCCATTGAAGCATTTAAGCCTCTGTCGTTTAAACAGCTAGCAGGATGGCTTTCGCTGCCGCATAGTCAATTAAGGACAAAACATGGCCAATGCTATGCGGAGACATTGAGCCGATTTTCATTGAGCGACAGGGCATTTCTGGTCACCCATTTTGCCATAGGCATTCTCGATTTTACTATGGAAAGCCAGCTATCCGAAGGTTTAGGGGATAGACTGCCAGCATCTTGCATGATTAGAGAGGAGAACCAGGAAGAATACCCTCATATTAGAGTCTCAGGAGCCCATGCTGAGAGGCTGAAAGGGGTCTTCCAGGTAGCCCTTGAATTCCCTCTGCTGGCAACCCCAATTAAAGGGCGGGTAGTATCTCAGGAAAGTAGGACTGGTGGATGGGAAGGCCGGGTGTGGCTGGAAGCCAGCTCATTGATTCCATTACACCAAAAATATAGTAGCCAGGGCAAAGAAGTGACTGATGAAAAATTCAACATTTTGATATCAGCCACCCCTGACATAGAAATCCCCTATTTGGACTATCAGACCAGGTATGCAGGAGCTCTCTTAAATGGCAGGTCACCCACATCGCAACTTCTTAGAAGTTGCGTGGGGCTGCACAAAGACGGAAGGGGAGGCACTCCTAAAGCAGGCCCTATGCCGACTTGTTTAAAATTAAAAAATAAAAATCTAACTGAAAAACAAAAAACAGTGATAAAGGCAATGGCTTGCTGTGGCAAAGTGGACGCTCTGCAGAATGCACTTTTGTTAATCCCAGGAGTTCCAGGAGCAAGCAAAACAAAAACCACATTGCTAGGAGCTTGTAATTACCTTTTGTATAGAGGTAGGAAACTTAAGCTGGATAACGAAAAATCAAAAATCTTGTTTATAGCACAGACTAATTATGCAGCAAGCGAGGCATACTTGTCATTGATGAAAATAGTCAATTCCTTGAAGCAGGATGATGAGTGGGAGGCAGCTGAAGGTATCCACCCACTGAGAATCTGTAGCCATTCACATGCAGAATCGGCTGATTTCACTTCATGGGATAGCCCACCAGCGCATTTATTGATGAAACAGGCTGAGGAAAAAATTAGGCTAAATCCTACTACCCAGGCCAATGTCCAGGAATTAGCCACAGGGATTTGCGAATCGGCAGGTTTTGTTCCTTCGGCCTCAGCAATGTCTGATTGCGAAGGGTTTGTGGCTAGCATCGGAGAAATTATGGATTGTGAAAAATAATTAGCGGAGTTGAAAAGAAAAGGTAAAGCGGGAGACCGAAAAGCGAAACAGGAAGTTCTGCTACAGAGGGCTAAGCTTCAGGTCTTACGCAGGCAGCCTTTCTCTTCATTTGTTTCATTTTTAAATCCCAATATTATTTTCACTACGTTAGACTCCAGTAAATTCTACTTTTTGCAAAATTTAAACTTCAGGCCCACTCTTATCATAATTGGTGAAGCAAGTTTTATTCAGTGAGATTTAGCTCTCTGGCAAATAGGGCAAGCTGGAACAAGGCTAGAAGCGGTTGTTATCACAGGTGATGAACAACAACTACAGCCACACACGCAGGTCCAAGGCATCGCTGCAAGAATAGCATCAGTTAGCATCTTGGAGGCATTGATTCATTCTGAATCCACAGGTCCTCCATTTTCCACTTTGCCTTTGAGTGAAACTTTCAGGTTGACGCCAGATGCAGTCAGATTGATCAGGCCTTATTATGAGGAAATACAGCCGTCTGCATTTTTCAGACTTGATAAAACCAGGGACGCTACCCAAATCTTTCCTTTTCTCCACCAGGATCACAGGACGATTTTCTTGCATGTAGCAGGACAGGAGATGGATATGTATAGCAGGAGTAATGTAGATGAAGCAGAATTGTCAGTGATGGCAGCACAATATTTATTGAGGTGTGTGTCATCAAATCAAATTCTAATCATCACTTATTACTTGGCCCAGCAAAAATTGTTGAGACAGAAATTGCCGGATAAGAAACTGGACATTTCTGTTCGAACAGTCGATTCAGTCATTGGGCTGGAATCACCTTTCATTATCATTTCTTTAACCAGGTCACAAGACAGTTGCCAGGAGCCTATTATTGGCTTTGCTGGATTGTGTCACCGGGCAGTAGTGGCGCTAAGCAGGGCTTCTAAATGACTTATTATCATTGGGAATTTCTACACTTTTACGGGAGCTTTCGGGCGACAGGTAATTTGGGGCTCAGCTAGTGCAAAGAAAGCTTATCAAAGTTTCTTGTCTTTGCTGAATGAAGGACAAGTAGTAGAGAACTTTGAGTCAGTGCTTTATCAGCGTGGAAAGCCAGTTTATCGAAAAGGGCATTTATGTTTAAAATCAACTAATGCACGAATTATGAAACCATTGGAAGCGGGACAACAAATAAAGAGGGTTGCACAATCGCAGGGCGCACAATCACAGGCAAAACGACGGAGCAGGAGTAGCGGCTGCTCTTCTGAGCTGGTGGCAGCCACGATGCCGGGACCGTCCACTTCCAGGCCTCCAACCGACATGCCGAGTTCACAGGTTACAGGTGATGAACTCTGCAAAAGGTTTTCTACTTGGCATCCTTGGCCTCTTGGTTTTGGACAAACATTTGAAGTATTGACAATAGATCATGCGGTTTGCAACCAAACTACCTCCAGGAAAATCCTAAGAGCAAAAAGTAAGGACTGGGATTGCAGGTTGGGAGCTGGTGGGACAAGCATGAGCAGTGGCCTTCGAAGACTCCGGCCGAGGGCGCTGCTGCTGCTACCCCATCCCTTCCCTCTCCCTGATTCCCATTGCTCAGCCCTCCAATTGTACAGGATTGATAGATTGTTTTTGTGTTTGAGCCTCGTGACCTCGGCCACATATTAGGGGAGGATGTAGAGATGCGCGACATGCATAGAAATGATTCTAGGCTAAAAGTACCCTGGCGAAAAGTACCCCAGCGAAAAGTACCCCGGCGAAAAGTACCCATGGCGAAAAGTACCCACGGCGAAAAGTACCCACGGCGAAAAGTACCCATGGCGAAAAGTACCCCGGCGAAAAGTACCCATCAGAAAATAATTATGCCTGAGTAGATTAGAAATATTAATGGGCTCAGATTGCTTTTGGGTCGCTACCCAATCCACACCATACAATGAAGAAAGAAAATCTTCAATGCACTTAAGGCGGGAGATCCTGGGATTCTTAGTCATCATTGCCTCATTAGTAAATAGCACCAGTGGTGAAGGACTAACCTCACATGGCACAGGGTTACATAGGTTAAAGTAAATAAAAAAGAAATATAAAACATTGTTAATTTGAGTATTTTCATCTGCGCATTTTGGCATGACAAGACTTTTGCATGTTTAAGACGTAGTCAGTTTTCATACAATGATAAGAAAAAGGCTGAATGAAAGAATAGATGTGTATCACAAATCTGTCGGCACATGAGAGGAAAAAGAAGTAGAATTTAGACAATAGGGTCTGCATGGGTGAAACTGCGGAGATAAACTAGAAGCGGATCATCTTCTCCAACAATAGGGCGGATGAGGGCTGGGTCCCAGTGCTCAGCAAGCCGCCGGAAGCGCTCATCGCGGGCCTTCCAGGTAGGATGCTGTCGGCGAACCGGCTGGCCTGCAGTGAGCTGAACGATGAGCTGGTGAGACCGGACCACCTGGACTTTTTTTGCTCATTTCAAGCAACAACTCATGAAAAGCTACCTCCTTCTTAACCCACTCCAGAAGGGTCCAGAAGGGCCTGGCGCTGAATCGAAAGTCCCATCATAAGGAACCTAGGAGTAATTGCCGAAATTCACACAATCTAGCACATTTTTTTTATTGAAGAAGCACCTCCTGAGCATCCCGAAGTGCTGTGAGGGTAGAGGTGCAGCCGAAGATGAGAGCGCGCTTCCCGTTGAAGCGAATGTCCGAGCGCACAACTGATTCCTCGTTTCCTCCAGGCTTCAATTAGAAAAAAACAATTAGAGCACAGCTCCAAAAAGCAGCAAACCGTGATAGCGGACAGATGGGCTGGAATGTCCCATTCCTCAAAGCTGGGCGGAACTGGGAGTGGAGCGTTGTTCTGTTGCCGCCACCGTCTCACAGCTCGGGTTTGGGTGGACTCGAGTGAAGCTGCTGATGCCTCATCACTGCGCTGCTCATTGACCTCCATCACTACCTAAAATTTTCCGAGTCCAAAATACAGAATGACAAAGACAGAAAAGATTAGTACTCGGCCAGTGGATGCCTGTGAATTGGTGGCCTGGTTGTAGAGTTGGTGGCGGTTTCTGGCCTTGAGGACCTTGACTGGATTTGGGACAAGGCCGCAGGTGTGGGTGTTTCGCATGTCAGCTGGAGGCTGCCCGCCCTCGTTCACAGCATAGAAACGTGCTTTGCAGCCTGACTTGAATCTTCCGCACCTGTTGAAACTTTTATTGCCACTGTGATTAACTTTGATTTTGCACACTCAACCTATATCGCAGATGTCCATCGGCGTTTCGCCTTCCATCAGTGTAGAAGGGCAGGGACTCCACGTAGACAACCTTCCCAATCTTCTCCCACACCTGTTAAAACCAGCTGCTTCATACTCATCCATCTAATGGAGACAAGAAGATGCATTTACAGGGATCTCCTCAGGGCGGCCTAGATCTGCTTGCAAGGCTTGGTCTTCAGGGCGACGGCCTTGTGGAGGAGGACGAGCTTGTGGTTGGCGACCGTGGGGTGGCCTTGCTTCGGCTGGATGAGGAGCGAGCTGCCTTTCCAGCGGGTGAGGCTAGAACTGCTCCATATCAACCGAGAATAGGAGAAGGAGCTACAAAACCGGGGGCTGCTGAGCTGGAGGCGGCAGGAATTGGCGAGCTTCTTCTTCCTCAGCTGGAGGAGGTTGGACCAGGGGCGCTTCTTCCTGGGCCTGTGGAGGCTGGAGCAGGCGGGGTTCCTCCTGGGGTGGAAGAGGCAGGGGCAGAGGCGCTTCTTGCTGGGCCTGAGGATGCTGCAGTGGAGCTGCTTCTTGAGCTGGAGGAGGTGGCAGCAGGTTTGCTTCTTCCTCAGCCTCATCCTTCCATAGTTTCTATCGACGAAGCAACAGCAGCGAAATGAAAACAAAACCTGGGACTCTTCATGCAGATGTCGCTTCGTAGGAGCGGGAGGAGCAGGGGGAGGCGGCCAGTCTTCGCGGAATCTTCCTGGCCGCAGACGCTGCCTTTGGGGTAGCTGACGAAGTGGAGGGCGCGCTGGGGCTGGGGGTGCCTGTGAAGCCATTGAAGCCCATCTTATGAGCATAAAAGTGCAAAAGAAGCAGAACCATGTGATCCTGGGGTTCCTGCTGGCTGGGGATGGCTTCACGATGGCCTCCTGGAACACGCATCTGCAATCTGCTAAAGGCTCTAGTTGAGATCGATTAGGACACCCAGGATCTCAATGAATTCAGGCAAATTTAGCTTCAACGTGATTTAAGCACACAAAAGTTTTCAATTGATTACATTGTTCATCTGATTAAATATTGATTAGATAGATTTTCTGATGGCTACTTTTCGCCGGGGTACTTTTCGCCATGGGTACTTTTCACCATGGGTACTTTTCGCCATGGGTACTTTTCGCCATGGGTACTTTTCGCCGGGGTACTTTTTGCCAGGGTACTTTTCGCCAGGGTACTTTTAGCCGCCACCCCATAGAAATAGCTTACCTCTGATATCAACGAGATCCGAGTAGTAAGTAGTAGTCCCGTGTCGCGACCCATTACCCGCCGTGTCACCTGTAATTAACCTTATTAAGCCAGACACCATCAGAACCCAAATCCTAAATGTCTCCATATCCCCTAGTCCAATGCCACCCAATTGCCAGCCAAGGGACACCAGGTCTCACCCAGCCAGGACCTCAAAGGTTGCTGAGCTTGGAGACTCCCTCACACTGAAGGCTGTGCAAGGCTAAGCTTGGATGGGGGCTGGGGGTAGGGATGAGGCTGTACTGCTTAGGAAATGAGCTCCCTGGGGGAAATATGCTGCATGAAGACTTTCTGCCTATCCCATCTCTGGCCTGGGATGGGCAAACCAGTGTCTGCCACCCCTTGCTGCCTATCCTACCACTGGGGCCTTGCATCTCAACTAACACCCTCCACCCCAAGCTTCCCTTTTCCTCCTATATAAGCAGCTCATTCTGGCCAGTTTCTCAGTCTGCTAAGCCCTCAGCCCTGAAGTGCCTCCAGTGTCTAAGTGATCTACCTGTGGTGTTGCTGGATAAAGCTCTGGGCCTTCAACAGCCTCTTGAACACCAAGATCCACCACATCATCAAGGCCACCAGGGCCTGGTTAGACAACCTCAGCAGCAGAGACTTCTAGGTGAAGTGCTGCCCGATCGCCAAGCCGTTGCAGAGCTTGAAGGTGTCCCGGAAGCCCAGGTCAGCCAGGGACTTGTCCAGGACCAAGGAGTCCTTGCAGAACAGAGCCATAGGGTACAAGTTAGGGGTAAAAGCCATAATCAAAGGTTGTCTGGAGTTAGTGAAGCTGAGGTAAGTGAGAACTGGGTTATCACTCTGGGTATAACTGATGACAGTGTCTCAGAGACTGCCGTCCTCCCTGGTGAGGCTAAACCTGAGTCTCCTAAACATTTTTGGCCATAACTTGCTTAATATAATGCTTTAAAAGCTCATCTTAAAACACAAATTATAAAAATGTTTCCTCTATTCATCTAGGAAACTAAAGGTGAAAGCAAACTATCCAGCTAACTGTTGGCCTTTGCATGTTCTTTGAACAAGGTTAGATTTTTTCTTAAATCACAATTTTTCTAGATTTTTTACTCAATCAATCAATCAATCATGAATTTGCATTTGAGACTTGCCCTGCTTTTCAGGGCCTAAACTAGAGACTTAGGGCAAGGTGTCCTGAAAGTATGAACGAAATTCAACAATTCTGAAGCTCACAGTAACTCAATACATTTTGACAAATTTTAGCCGAGCCGGGCTGTAATTGTTTTTTTTTTTAAATTTTGGATCAGTAAATTTTTGTATGGGTAGATTTAGTCAATGGAATATGAATGGAAAAAACATTTCCATCACCATTTTTTATGGGAAAATGGAAAATTGTAGCAAATAAATGGATTTTGAATGGGCTTTATATGTCAACGTAAAAAAAAAAAAAAAAAAAAAAAAGAAAAACAAAAAAACACTTAGGCCATTTAAGCCCTCCTAAATGGTCAGAATTTGTGCAAGTATGATAAAAAAGGTATGATTTTGAGAGCATTTTACCTAGTTAATTATAGCTTAATCATTAGCTCCCAAGCATACCTTTTTATCATACTTGCACAAATTCTGACCATTTAGGAGGGCTTAAATGGCCTAATTGTCATGGTGGGACAAAACTGACAAATCTTTTTCAGATCCAGCAACGGAAGCTCTTCACAACTTCATATCGGCCAATTTATAAAGTGTTACTTGATCTCATTTGCTTTTTTCTGAAAGCTTCGTTTGCTATATTTCATCTTGATTATTTTATATTGCGTCATGATAAATGAGCAGATTTTGGCAAGGAGGCGAGCAACAAACTATGCAAACTATCTTGACAGCTCTCCGCCCATCACAGGCCTTTGAGCGCGCAAAAACGCCCCATCATGTAAAGCGGGGGGCCTCCACACAAGGCAGGGTGGAGGCAGCCAGCCGCAGTTCATCCGGCCTACACACCCCCTCTGGCTCGCACAATCTCTGCCCCTCCCCCTTCCCTATGATGAAGCAGGAAGACATGGCCGCTTGGAATCAAAACAAAGACACCCAAGGCCTCTCTGCCCCACTTCGCAATCATTTCGCCAGAGCCAGCCAACCCTTCCCCTTCACTCCCAGCTCACTCTGCCCCAAGCGCACCGCTCCTTTCCTCCTCCTCTCCTCTCCTCCTCTCAACTCACCCCTCCACCTTACCTCATCCCCTCACCTTGATTACAGATACGTTCCTTCACTAGCCTCTCCTCAAGATCTAGCCTCCCCAGAAGATGTCCGGCAACGGCAAGGGCAAGAAGTTCGTCGCGCTGGGGCTCCCCTCCGGAGAAGAGTCCAGCACCTCCTCCTCCGACTCCGTTAGCCTCCTCTCTTCTTCTCCTACTCAACCCCCCTCTTTTCTCCCTAGGCCAACCGCCCCGGGCCCAGCAACCGCCGCCGCCCCCCTCCTCGAGGCGGCATCCAGAAGCGCCAGATGGTTTGCCCATATCTTGATGAGGGGTGGAGGGAGAGAGAGAGTGAGTTCAGGGCCGCGGGAAGCCCAGCCAGGGCGGCGCCGGGAAGAAGAGCGGCAACCAGCACCCGCGCTACTTCCAGCACGCCGCCCAGCGCAACCTCCCCGCCCCCGCCGCCAACAACGCCGTCGTCCCCTATGTGGTTCCCCTCCTCTATCTCTCTCCTCATCTAGCACCCCCTTCCATTCTTACCCCCTCTTTCAGCGGGGCAACGCCAAGCACGCGGGTGGGCCCCGCTGGAACCCCATCCCCGGCCTCCACCTGGGCTCCATGGCCCCGGTCCCCCGCGGCCTCCCCTCCGGCCAGGGGACCTGGGCCTGGGCCACCCTGCACATGGAGCGGGCGTACCGCACCCGCGAGAAGGACGACTTCCAGGCCAAGATCCAGCGCCTCCGCTCGGTACACCCACTCCTCCAATCCCCTCTCTCTCTCCTCCAATCATCATCTTTGACAGGAGCGTGGCCGGATGCAGCGCCAGATCAAGGAGTACGAGGACTTCATCGACCATATCCAGGGCCAGGTTCCCTCCCTCTACTTCCCTGCCTCTCTCCCTTTAGTATACCGCCCCCTCCTAAGTCCCCCAAACACACACACGCTCCTTCTCTCCCCCCTCATCCTGCCTCCTTCCCAATATCCCCTCAATTCCAGATCGGGGGCGCGGCGGTGAGCCTCATGGACCTCTTCGTGGGCCCGCCCGCCTTCTGCCGCCCCTACGACCTCTCCCGCCACCAGGTGCCCCTGCCTCCTCTATCAACCCTTCCTTTCACCTCCTCACTCATCTTGGGCCTAAGGAGGAGGACTCCGGCGACGACGACGGCGGCTACGGCGGCTCCGGCGGCGGCTACGGCCGCGGCATCGCCGCCTAGTCCCTCCTCCTCTCCTCCAAGGTCCCCTCCCCATCCACCTTATCTCTCCATATCCCCCTTCCTCCAACTCAGGATAGCCTTCTTTATTAATGACGCTCAGCAATAGTCCCCTGTATATTATAGAAAACCCAAAAAAATATAAAAATTTTAAAAACCCAAAAAAACTGCCTATATATCCTTTTTACTTGATGCATGATTCGATCTCATTATTCTGCCCGAATCTGCATTTTCTTTATTCTTTGTCCTGCATGTTTTAGCTCTGTATGCTTTATTTTGTTCCTGTATGCTTTACATTTGTATGCTTTATTTTGCTTGCCCGATATATAGCCATCCTTACATCTCAGAGGCAATAGAAAAAACGCAAGTGTTGGTTGGCCTGGCTTTTTTCAGCGACAAGATGCGGTAGAGATTGGGATACAGATGGCGGCACTTTTTATGAAAAACTGGATGCGGGGCGGGCTGGTGACATGAAGGTCGAAGGAGCCCTGGCTCATGCCACTCATCTAGTGCCCTCCAGACTTTGAACCAGCCTCCGTTCCCACACCCCATCTATCATGCCCAAACGCTCCCATCAGGAAATGAGCTATTCCAAAGCTGATATGGAAGCCGCTTCTCTCATCAATTCAGTTCTCAATTAGGGCTTGAGTATTTCCTTTGACGCTTCCCGCTTTAGTTCAAGGTTCAAGAAGCGGAGGCTAAATTGGCAGTTGAACGGTCATCCAAGGCTCTAGATAAGGCAACGTATGAGAATGTTCTCCACCAAAACTCCGCCCTTCGCAACAAGCTCAAAGGTGTTCAAAACCCTCTCAACGACATCAAGGTTTCTTTGCTTTCCTCAAATATCTAGCACAAAATTTTTGACAATGTTTGGAATTTAGACACAAATTATTGAAATGTGTACTATTCTGGATACGGAAATGGTTGCTTGTCAAAAACTTGACCGAAGGGATGCGATTCTTGTGGGAGCATATTTGGAAGAAAGTGAGACGCGCCTAAAAAACCTCAAAGTTTTATTCCCACAATTTGCCTCCCGATTTTTCTAGATAAATTGTTTTGCAGAACCGAATTCATATTCTGCTACAAAATGTCCCCTCTGTGATTGTAAGAGAAAAAGTGAGCTGATTTGCAGGGATTGAGTGGGTGATGAATGCAGGATATTGTGGACTTTGGAGTGGACTTGGTACCGCGGAAGAAGAAGGTGGTGCCGAAGGACATCGTACACCCCTCCGACACCGCATCGAACCTCCCCCCTGCCCCCGATACCACGGTTCAATATCCCGCTATTCATGAACAGACTCAGAATTACATCGCCTCTCTCTATCCATCAACCTCTACTTCCTCCTCTCTCCCACCATCTGAGCCTCCGTCTCTCAATACCAAATCTCACCCTCTTCGTCTCCCTCCTTCAGTTCCACCAACCTCCTCTTTATTCCCACCAGGAGACCGCGAATTGCCAACACTAACAGGGGAATTATTTAGCAGTGAGGAGGCTGAGTTGACGCAGTTTCTTACCATAGATAATCTTGCCAATGCCGATAACTGATTGCTGCAGTAATTTCTGGATCTGGGATTTTACTAATTTTTATTTCCATCGTGAATTACCGGCACTATCAGGGAACAATTAGGGTGACTGAATTTCTTAGCATAGACATTTTGATTGCTGAAATAATTTCTGGATCTGGAATTTTACTAATTTTGATGCAATTGTTGTGTTTTTATTTCGCTAACATTTGATGACGATATCTGACAATTAGCCCTGCTAACATTTATCGCAAAATTCTTGCTCTCACATTTTGCCGTTCACAAATCAACCCTAATCAAGGTTTTTGAAAAAAGCAAAATAATGCATGCAACCGAATTAAAGCCAATCCGCAACTGGGGTATGAAAGCCGGGCGCCTCTTCCTCACTGCTGGAGCTAGGGTCGACGAACTGCGCCCATGCGGCGTTGAGCTTGCCTGATTGCTGGCTTGTCAATGGACAGAGAGGGTAGGGAAAGAGATGAAAGCAAACGTGGGGGAATGCCGGTGAACTTGCGTGGCGGCGGAGGGAGGCAGGGAGTTGAGCTGACCGAGTCCTGAGCGATCCCCGAATCTGGCGAAAGGTTGACGAGCGGGATCTCGATGCCTCCGCCAGTGGATGAGGTAGGAGGTGGAGAGGTGAAGGGATTGAGTGGAGTAGGGAAGGAGGCCATGGTGTTGTCGATGGAGGTGAGCGTGGAGTTGACGGACGTGAGAGTGGTGGCAGGCGTGCTCAGAGTCCCGCTCTCCTCCCGATCCGGCTTCATCGTGGCCGGCGTCGACGACGCCAAGGGCGCGTCCGGGAGCAGAGGCGCCGTCTCCCGCGTATCCACTCCAGCCCCCAAGTTCTCCTGCCCTCCATCAGCAGGGAGCTGGAAGGGCAGAGTGAGTGATGATGAGGATGATGAGGGAATGAGGGGTGGACCTGAGGCGGATCTTGGATGGTAGGCGGAATGGGCTGGCCATCTGGTAGCTGGAGTCGAAGCCGCCGCAGTTGGCAGCGGCAGAAGAAGAATACGCCGCCCAGAGTCCCCAATACGGTCAGCGTCCCACCCACCGATATACCAATATAGAAGCCCTCAAAATGCCTCATTTTTAGCTATCGCTTAAGGCTTATGCTTAATCAAGGATAGTGGGAAAAGATCGAGGATAGGAACATTTATCGTTCACCTTGGATTCGAAGAAGCTGGGCTCCGCCGTCGACGTTGAGCAGGGCTTAGAGGGGGGACTGGTTGATTCTATGAGCGGAGAGGTGGTAAAAATACGGGTTGATGATGTTTGTTGCTGGATAAGGGGTGTTGACGGGGTTAGACGGTTGGTTGATGATGGCTGGAATAGACGTTCTGTACTAAGGGGAGTCTGCTGCACATCAGGTCTACCGGTGGTTGATAATATCCGGATTGTTTGTTCAGTGGTTGGTTGATTAGTACTTAGGGGAGTCTGTTGCACATCGGTGGTTGATAATATCGGGATTGTTTGTTCGGTGGTTGGTTGATTAGTACTGAGGGGAGTCTGTTGCACATCAGCTCTATCGGTGGTTGATAATATCCGGATTGTTTGTTCGGTGGTTGGTTGATTAGTACTGAGGGGAGTCTGCTGCACATCAGGTCTACCGGTGGTTGATAATATCCGGATTGTTTGTTCGGTGGTTGGTTGATTAGTACTGAGGGGAGTCTGTTGCACATCAGGTCTACCGGTGGTTGATAATATCTGACGGATATATTGTTGGTTGGTGGTTGAAGGCAAGATTAGACGTTTGGTGGTTGATGATTGGTGTTTAGACGGGATTAGACGTTTGCCGGTTGCCCGTGAGTACTGAACTGGTTTTTTAGTGGTTATATATTTACCGGTTATCCGTTTTCCGGTTAGACGTTCATTAGGCCGGATAAAGCGTTGGGTGTACTGGATAAAGGTTGTGGTTGAAGGTTGTGTCGGGGATGTTAGTCGAGGCTTGATGGTGGAGTAGTAGTTAGGGTATCTTGTGTAGTAGGGGTTGATTAGCCGACTGGTTGAAGCCCGAGTGGAAGGCTTGATGGTTGAGTAGGGTTGGAATGGTTTAGGAGTGGCTGACTGGATTAGTTGAGGGGGTGTAGTCGTCTGGTTTTTGCACAGGATATGTGTTCGCAACAAATGGTGGTATGTATAGGTTCTTGGAGGGTTTGTTGACTGGCTATAGACATAGACGCCTATTTTATCCGGATGTTTTGGGTCTGCAAATGGAGGAGGGGGCATAAACGGAGCTGCCGGATATTTCTGTGGAGTCTGAAATTTAGCCGGTTTTTTAGACGGTATTACCCGATTTATAACCGGTGATGTTTTAGTCGATCTGGTCTGTGATGTTTGACTGGTTGATGATAACGGGTCTGTTATAATATACGGTTTAGACGGTTTGGTTGATGATGATGATGTGCTGTATGGTTTAGGTGATACGGCCTGAGTAGGGGGTAAGGTGGTATAGGGTCTTACCGACGTAACTCCGCTCACCTAATTTTAAGCCTAATTTGGTTCATTCCTAAAAAGCTTGAAAGAGCTAACTGCATCATCAGACTCATCTTGCTCTCCAGATCCGGCTGGCTGACGAGGAGCAGATTGCTTCTAGGAAAGAAGGATAGGGATAGGTGGTAGGAAAGAGGTGATGAAGAGTGTCTACCGGAGAGTGAGTGGTGTAGGAGGGGTGGAGGCGATGGTCGATGGTCATGTCGTCGAACTTCCGGCCGCGCTTCGCATAGTTCAACAGGTCCGTATCAGCCTGCAAACCTCATTCCTCCTCTCATCAACTTTCACCAGATCTGGGCACAAACGTTGCAGAGAAGCGAAAATTGGTGACGGCACTTTTGTCGCAGTATCTTTGCATCTCGGTCACACTTTTTGAAAATCACCGATGTGCCCTTGTTGACAGTTTCACTCAATTGATCCTCGTTTCTTAGTTTAGCAAACACCCTATCAAGAATAAAGAAACCAGTTGAAGCCTCCAGGTCGCCGATTGAGGTAAACGATGGAGAAGAAGCCGAAGGAATGAAGGAGCTCAGCATTCTGCCGTCTTGATACAGTGAGACAGATGATGGAGAGCTTAAAAAGCTGGGCAGTGTTTGAGGAAGGGAGGAATGAGTGAGCAAATAAATTGCGGCGTTTGTTGCTCCGCAGGGCTGGGCAAAGGCGGAGCAACGAAGCGGGGCCTCGGCCACGCTTCGTTGCTGCGCCTTCGCCCAGCCCCTGCCTCTAAGCTTCACGAAATGTCTACGCCAATTTCCATTTGCTCACTACTGGATTGAGTGAACCTGAGCAGAAGGGTTCTCGTAGCAGCTGCATCCGGATGGGCAGTGCAAGTTGACGAGGTCCCCAGATCCAGAGCCTTCCTCCTCTTTGACCACCAAGGCGCCGGTGGCGGCGGGCATTAGAAGGAGGCAGAAAAGCAGGCGCATTTTGGCCGACTAACTGAAGGCTGGGCGGGCAGGAAGGGGAGGAAGGCAAAAGGGTAAGAATGAGGCGTTTTCGATGCCCAGCCATATATTTGCGCATGGCTGTCATAGCTTTTCACGCCCAAACAGCTGCCGGCAAATCTCAACTATTTTGCACGCGACCTTTATATAGTGCTTAATCCGCCAAAAAACTTGATAGCTTAAGCCCTGAGGCTGCCATGTATTAGAGGGGGAATCCCCGGAAGACAGGATGCCAACCAGATACTGATCAACAGTTGCCCATCCCATTTGGGGGGAGGGGGATAGGTAAGAAGTGAAGCGCTGTATTAGAGGGGGGCGTCATAAAAACGCTGCAGGTCGGCCTGCCCACATTCCCCCACCCCCCTCACCTCACCGGAAGACAGGATGCCACCAGATACCGATCAACAGTTGCCCATCCCATTGCGGGGGGCATAGGTAAGAAGTGGAGCGCTGTATTAGAGGGGGTGCGTCATAAAAACGCTGCAGGTCGGCCTGCCCACATTCCCCCACCCCCTCACCTGATGCCCAGCCTCTCCTCTGCGACAGGAGGGGGAAGGGGACAGGGAGCGCAAGCAGTTGGCTCACCCATTCTCCCCACCCCCAAGCGGCAAAAACGGGCCAGTTGGCTCGCCCATTCTCCCCACCCCCCATCTGGACACTATATAAACAGCCGCTCAGCCAGTAGTCAGTCATTCTCTGAGCGAAACTCTGACCAAATATGGAAGCCTCTACCGTTTATATTGTTAACGAGGACGAAAGCCATACTATTACTCAATCGGAAGTTTATCCTAAGATTGGCGACACTCTCGATGGTCTCATAACTATTCTTCACCCTCATGAATGTCCATTTATTTCATATCATGTCCTGGAACTTAGAAAACAAAGCTTAATGTCACTGCGAATTTTGCCTATTTCAAGAGTTAAGGACATCGAGGTTACTTTAAACCATATGAGTCAAAAAGTTAAGAAAACCGAATCTGGGGAATTATCTGTGACAGAGCGAAAAATTTTAAAAGAAACTAAAAAACAACATAGATATGAGGCAGTATTAAGAAATTTTTCCGACAATGTTTTTTGCTTCTCAAATGTTCATGAAACCCAACTTAAGCTTGCCACAATGGAATTTATTGGGGTTAACATTGGCGATAGCTGCTATGAAGATAGCCACTATGCTCATGGATTCACAGCCCCTGAAACCCCCAGAGTCGTGAGTGAAGGTTGAGAGTGGTAGTGGTGGAGGGTCAGTTTTGTAGGTAGAGGGAGAGTCAGGCTCCATCTGGTCTGTTAAACACCAGCCGCTCCCGATGCGTTGAGTAGCGGTTTTGACCGTCGAAGCAGCGCTCTAGGATCTTATGCTTCTGGATCGCAACGTTCATGCTGCGGGGCTGCAGGACGTAGGTCCAGATCCGGAATCTGAAGCGATGTAGGCGGATGCCATGACAGTTGTCTATCTTGATGACGAAGTCCCTTCGCGCTTCCTTCTCTGATCTTTTCGGCGCCGTAGACAAGGACAAGTCACCTCCTCGACTCTGTACGTCAGCTTGGCCGGCAGTGTTCCGTGAATTCGATTGACCACTGGAGTCCCCGCTAGGTGCTGACGGATGGGCTCTGGTCGCCTGGGAGACGGACGGTCCAGCTGCCCTGTCTCGCTTCCGTCTCTCTTCCACCCACACTGACCCCATCCTTGCGTCTTCTTCTAGCCAGTCAAGAACACGCTGATAGACTGCCTCCCGAGCAGGATTGACTCCGTCGAGTTCCAGCATCCACGGTGGATGCGGAAGGCTCAAAATCCCGTTCGCCAGTTGGTCCAACCAGGGAGAGCTGGCGTAGTGATCCTTGAGTCTGATGGTGGGCAGTGAGCCGGAGAGGTCGCCAATCGCTACCCAGAACTCGCCGGGAGAGAACGAGGTACCCATATGGCGACAGGAAGAGAGTTGCACCTCCGTCAATCGGTTGCGACGGGGTTTGAGGAAGTCGATGACCATGTGTTTGGGGACGTCCTGGAAGTTGCAGAAGTCGAAGACGATCGCTTTGTTGTCTAGGCACATCCTCTTGAATATCAGCAGCATCGTCATCAATCCCTTGCCGCTCAGACTTTGCAGCACCAGTTTGTCCGTGGAGATGTGTCGGAAGTAGTTCATAAGGCGTGGCATCTCCTCATTCGTCATCCGATCCGTAAGCTTGAGTGTGGTGCCGACGGTGCTCCTTGTCAGACTCGTTCTTTTCTGTTTCTTGATTCGTCTTATCCCGTTTGGTTGTGGGTCGAGGCGAAGTGACTTGAATGGTGGTTCATCGTCATCCGCATCCCCCGGAATGGCTTCATCAGTGAACTTCTCCAGCTGGATCTCCAGTCCGTGCTGTGCCGTCACTGTCAGTGAGCGGAAGTGGACTTTGGGCATGGCCTCCCGAGGTGCTCGATCCACCAATTGATGCCATTTGCTGCACACGAGCCGAGCCCCGGCGAAACTGTGTCCGTCGAGGCGTTGCAGGATCAGTTCCAGGATTTCGTTGGGCAGTTCGTCGAGTGAGGGCAACGTGGTGGTCGGCACCGGCATCAATGGCTGGTCTTGTTCCTTCTGCTCCGTCTGGGTTCCGGACAATGAGAGAAGAGCTGCCACGGCGTCAGCCTCCTCCGCTGTTCCCGCTTTAGCCAGGAGCTGTCTCCGGTTGAAACGAAGCTTCCGGTAATGACGTTGGAGTGGTGGTCGGCGGTGATCGGCCGGAGGAAGCCTTCCCAGCTGGTTCTCGAGCAGAATGATGGCCAACACCACATGTGCCATGTTGGTGTATTCCTCGGGCCGGGAGATCGGTACGTCCACCCGAGGTGGCTCGTTGGCGTCGTCTCTTCCCATGAGATCGTCCTTGGTGGTGGCGAGCGATCCGTGGTCCTTCGTTGCTCTTGAGTCTGTCTTGGCAACCTCTAGGAGCACGCTGGCCTCGCGGTAGATGATGTCGCACAGTTCCAGGAACTTCGTGAGTTCTCTGCTCTGGTCGTTGTGGATGAGGAGGTTGCCCACGATCGTCGGATGGAAGACTCCCTGGGCTACTAGTTGATCCAGGATGGAACACCAGGAGATGTCTTTGGCGTAGACGCAGTTCAGGCAGTGATAGATCGTCAGTTCGTTCTCCAACAGCCGTTGGCAGACTATCATGAGAAATCCGGCGTCTGACGGTCCTAAGATGGGTCCTAGTTCCTCCTGAACACAGGCCAGGCAATAGTGTCGTGGACAGTAGCTGCATCGGACTCGGTCAGCTGGCTTGACGGTCTCGAGGCATTGGTGGCAGATGGTGACGGCAGAAGTTAGGATCGCGGACATGGTAGTTGTGTCGTCGAGATCCGGGGTAGCAGGTGTAGCGACACACTAGCCCGTGTTTAGTTTTCCAGCTACAATCAGGCTCTACCTTAGATCTTCTGGTCAACTTGGAGGCCGCGATGCGCGAGTGAAGCCCTGGGGAGGTGATGATAGGAGGAGGTCCACAGATGAGACCTTGCTGAGCTTATCCAGTCCTTGCTCAGCTCCCAGTTCATCCTCGTCGCTTGTCAGTTACGTGGTTGATGTTATAGTGGAAGGGATTCTTGTGGCCTCTGCGTGATGTCTCGATGTCGTAGTCCCCGACGTGTACAGCGGAAGGTCGTGACATG
Source organism: Ptycholaimellus sp. GST1_10 (assembly GCA_030248095.1). Classification (NCBI taxonomy): domain Eukaryota; kingdom Metazoa; phylum Nematoda; class Chromadorea; order Chromadorida; family Chromadoridae; genus Ptycholaimellus; species Ptycholaimellus sp. GST1_10. Next base: position 33,602 of record JASANA010004556.1, read on the forward strand.
CAGGCTCTCAAGGTTGAGGTCCTCACCCCTCCCTTTCTCATCGTGATGTCTTCTGAGCCTTCGGCACGAAGGCTGCTCTTCTTCCTGATGAGGGTAGCTTCCTACTCGCTAGGAGCTCCTTTCCTCTACGGGTTCCTCTCCCGCACTCTGGGTTTTCCTTCGCTGTTATGAGAAGTAGGACAGGTAGCATTCCAGCCTGTCCGCTTGTCTCATTCGCCCGGAAGGCGTCGGCTTCATCAATGACGGCGTCTGACCGAGAACAGCGGTCCCTTCAGGTGATGGAGCTCTGGTTCCTCCCTCTCGCCTTGGAGAATGGAGTCTCGTCAATTCACCCTTTCCTCCTCCCTGTTTCTTCCGGAGAAGTTGTTCTTTGCGCTTCCTTGTTGGAGGCCACTCGTCCTAGAGGACCAGGAGTGATGGTGGTTTAGACGTCGTAGATGTCCCGGTGCCGAGATAGGAACAGGTGACGTAGATGGCCCAGCGACACGGGTGGCTAGGCATCAGAGAGGTCTTGCCTCCAATGACGGCCGGGGCACCGTAGATGTTCAGACATCCGGGTCGTAAGTGTCCCGACGTGGCGTCTCGGGGTCAAGAGGCACAACGCTAGATCGTGACGTTGTTGGGCTGGGATGCACAATGTTTGCAATGGAATTTGTCGATGTCCGGGCTGACATTAGTGGACAACGGCCAGGTTCTCTTGGGCAGGGTCCACTGCTGACCTCCTACTGAGGGAAAGGTGTGGAGCTTCCGAAGAGCTATCAGAGCCTCTGTTAGAAGGTGGTGGTCTTGAAGAGGCCGAGCTGCATGTCGCTGTTCTTGATCCTGGAACGGAAGGCAGAGCGGCCGCTTTGGACAACAGAGCTACGGGGTGCGTCGGTGGTCTGTCTGTTGAAGGTGAGCGATAGTTACGGTGGGCTCCTTCCAGGATGTTTAGCTCGTCATGATCAATGAGGTTGTTCTGATGCGACAGTCCTCCTTGAGGCCGTCTACAGGGTGTCTGTGTAGATCTCCCTCGGTAGAAGGTGGAATGAAGCATATCCATGATTCCTTGCTTCGCGATGCGTGTATAATCGCTTCCTCGACACTGATGGAAGGCAAAGTGGGCTTCCGTCGTCGTGTGGGTACCCTGTATCCTCCCGCCGGGCCGGTTCTTGCTGTGAGCTGAAAGCCGTGGAGTCACAAGGTGACATGGATTCCACTCGGTAGAGTGCGCAGAACTGGGTAGCGAGGCTGTCCGGAGTCCTCAAGTTGTAAGCAAGGCTTCCTAGGACCGCCAATGTCGGCCGTGCTTCTTATGACTGGAACAGTTGGCTTGGTTGAAATTGCGCCAAGTTCCGCAGCTCGGGATGACAGTGTCTTGTCCGCTCAGGTTTACGTCGTTTCTTTAGGCCCGTAGGCGGGGGCGAGTGGCTGTGCAATTGCTTGGTTTGAAGGCAGCGGAGAGTTTTCCGCGGCTCGGGATGATGCTGAGCAATTGTGTGGGCTGAAGGCCACATAGAAATTGGCGCGGCTCGGGATGCCGCTGACAATTGTTCAGGTTGAAGGCCACGCAGTTCGGGATGACTCCAGGCAGGTTGCAGTCGTTGATGGCCACGAAGAAATTGATGCAGCTCGGGACAGTGCTAGCAACTTGCTCGGGGTACAGGTGCTGAGCTGAAGGCAGGGTTAGGTTGGAGGAACTGCCGGAGCATAGGTGTCTGAAGACCACTCCAAAGAGGCTTTGAAGAGTTACATAAACTTTATGTTTATGCGCCACTCTCGCCTCCCTTTGGAATTGTCGAAAGAAGCATAGATAGCATTTGCATCTCTCGACGGATAGCGCAAAGTCTGGCCGGCGGTGAATTGATCGTAGTTGTCCGCATGTCCGTGGAGGCGGAGCTGGAAGCCGTCCAGGTTTCCGTAGGCTTTTGGAGGTCTGGAGAGGGCGTCTTCCAAGGTGCGGAGCTTCCTGATGCCGTACGCGTACATGTAGCTGCCGGAGTAGAAGGCGGTGTGGATACCGGACTAGTTCCGCTTGATGCCGGAGCAGAGGATAGGCAGCAAGCAGTGGCCGCAGTCGATCAGACGGAATTTGGAGGCCAGTTGATGCCGCCGATGGCGAGCTGGAAGTGGCAGAGGCCACAGTTGAAGTTGTCCAGGAGCTACGCCATATTCAAGGATGGGCAGAAGGATGAGGGCACAGGTCTCTGGAGGGCCCTTTGTGGATGGCGTTGCGGTCGGAGCACACGCAGAGGACAAGGGCCTCGAAGGTGTTGCGCTCGCAGTTGACGCTGTCCATGGAGTAGTCCTTCTGGCCATAGGTGAGCAGGCTGGGGATGCAGATGGCCGGCAGGGCGTAGAGGCCGCTGCGGATACAGTCCGCTAGGCGGTGTCCGTGCAGGCTGCTGTCAATCATCGAAGAGTAGGGGCTGATTCTGAATCGGTTTTGCCAAGTGTCTTCCAGTTTCTTGCTCAGAGATTCACATAATCATCAAGATTAGTAAATCTAGATGGGCGAAGTTGACAGATGGTGGCCGGTTCTGAATCGGGTTGGTCTCCTCCAGTGATGCTCGAAAGTTTACAAATCCGAAAGGACTCATAAACAGTGATGGCCGGCGAAGATTGCAGCAGGCAGCAGTGAGTTCGAAAACACGAGCCAAAACACCGCCAGAGCAGCCTTCGCTGGAAGGCTGACTACTGTTGTCCGGCGAAGATTGCAACAGGCAGCAGTGAGTTTGAAAACTGATTGGAGCCAATTTCCAAACTCGAGCCGCTGAGGCAAAGATTCCATTGCTGGCTGGTGGCTGCAGAGAAATTCAGAATCCGTTCAAGGATAATGAAATTGCCGTCGACGATACTGGTGTAGATAGCAGGAAAACAACTTTTCAGTTAGTTTCCGATGCTCAAGCATCAAAGTTGATTCCATGCTGACGGAGACTGGGGCCGGTAGTGGAGTGCTTTGAAAATTGACAATAGCCAATTTCAAAGTCCAGCTGCGAAGTCGTTTTCGGAGCTGGTCAGCTAGCAGCAGTAGAGGACTTTCAAAATCCGTTCAAGGATAATGAAATTCTGTCGACGATGTTTTGAAGATGGCATGAAAAGAAACTTTTCAGTTAATTTTCAATGCCCTGCAGCGACGTCGAATCTGGTCTCGATCATCGGCGTAGAACGATTTCACAAAATCCATGAGGATAGAGTGAAATCATTGAAGCGGGCTGGTGGTGGAAGAGGAACCTTTCAGTTCTCTTCTGGACTCGTTGCAGCAAGGTACGGTGGCACTGATGTAGAGAGTTTCTCAATATCCGCTCAAGGATAGTGTGAAACTCGGAGCTGCGATGTTGCTGGTGAAGATCGGACATTGAAAATAGACTCAAAGTCGATCTTCCATTCCTTGCAGCGTAGTCGCAGGTGCTGCTGGATCGGAGTTCTCGAGGCCATCTCTGGCTGGGTGAGGTCCGGGCGCTGCCGGTGATTCTGTCTAGCAGCGAAGCGATGGCTGGTGTGTCTTCCACCCAATGTAGCCGATCTCAGTGGCTTCCGATGTCATGCTAGAAGCTTGAGAATCCGGCAGTAGCAGGCTAGAGACCGGTCCGTTCCCAGTGACATGCTGGAGGCCTGAGAAGCCGGCGTTGACTGGCAGGAAGCTCTGACAGCCTCCAGTGGGCAGTGGGTCCTTTCACGCTTGCCTGGCGGTAAAGGATGCTGTCGAATGGCATCCATTTTTCTCTGGCCGGTGTAGAAGATTTCTACTGTTGTAGTCAATCAGTAGTCACTTGTCAGGCTGTCATCTGTCGCATTGTTGAGAAGTGTTGGCCGAAGCTGAGCTGGTGGAAGGAGCTCTGTTTGGACCAGATGCGACAGGTGTAGGGTGGGGAGTGTGGGGATGGAGAGTAGAGCAGGAGCTATAGCTGTGTTTTCTGCCCGCTAGGACGCTGTCCATCTGTCTGTACGTCCCTGACAGGCAGCAACACTGGTTTTCGGTACTCTTCCTCTGTTGCCCGTTTCCCATTTAGGGTACTCTTCCCTCCCGGCGGCTGAGGAGATGGAGTTTAGGCCAGGCTGTGCTAAGGGTGCATTACTTGGCGCAATAGTGTATGGCCAAGTGATGCTAGAAATTCCTGTCAGCCTGGGCTGAACATGGCGCAGTTCAGAAGGCTTTGGGCCTTGTTCCAGGAGTGATGTCAAGATGACAGCATGAGATGGTTGTATGCTTGCCGCTTCAGCTGACGATGGACAGGGCGGTGTGAGCGGAGAAAGTGAGCTTTGGTTGCTGATGTAAATCTTGTAGCTCAGCACTGGCTTCCAGCTCTCTGCCGCTGTTAGGAGCCGATGAAATGAGCAGTAACGGTCTGACTGCCATCTGAGATGAACTCTGGTGTTGATGAGTTGGGGGCGGTCGTTCAGTATGTTGCTGTTCAAGTGGAAGCTGGCGGCCAAGCTGTCCAGGTTCCCGCAGGTCAAGTCCAAGGGCTGACATCATACTGATGGAAGCATGATGCGGGCCGCAGGATTGTTAGAGCCTGTGTCTGAACATGGCGTCCTTGCTGGGGCTGAGCTGCTGGTCGCTTGGCTTGGCCTTGAACTGGCAGCCGTGGAAGATGATGGTGAAGCTGGACTCGAACCGCTCCACGCCGATGAACATGTCCGGCAAGAAGCGGAGTTGCAGTAGTGCAGAGTGTAGCTCTAGAGACTAGCACTCTGTGGCTGTGTGCAGGTGGTAGAAAGCAGTGGATGGGTGAGGCGCTGTGCTTGAGCTGGACTGCGCTGGCGGCCCTGCCAATGAAGGCAGGCCAGAGGCACCCGCCCTCCGCTGCTGGTGTCATGTAGGCCCTCCTAGTGGCCGTCGCCAAGCAGCAATCCACGAAGATGTGTTCCTCTAGCCATCGGCCTTCGATTGATTGTGCATCGAAGACGGGACTGAGAATCACGGCTCCAATTCTCCCTTCCTTCTGGAGGCTCACTTGGACTCAGAGCCTTCGGTGAGTGGGCTGGAGAGTGGCTTCCGTGGAATGTGAATTTGGGGGCGCGGACTGGCATCCCCCTTCCAATTGTTTCCCTGTGTTCTTGGGTGTCGGTTGGGCTCTCTCTCTCTCTCTCTCTTTTTCCTCCTTGTTCGTGCCTCAGGCTGCTAGGATGCTCCGCTCTCTCTGGAGCAATTCCTTCGATTCCGATTCTTCCCCATGGTGTGTCAGTGAGTTGCTCCTTTTGAGCTGTGTTTCTCCTCCTGCTCTGTTGTTTCTCTCTGACGACTGACTCTCAAGGGAAGGGCGGGCAGGCAGGAAGTGCAAAGGCACGCATCGTAGCAGTAGCGACAAGGAAACAAGGAAGGGCGATAGTGAGGTGCAGAGACGCTGTCGCAGAAGTCCGCAGCGGGCTTCTTCAGCACCACTGGCGACGAGTGACGCTCTTTGCTCTCTGCCGCCGTCCGTTGTTCTCCTCCTTCCTTGTGTGGTCTTTCCAGGTGGCCCGCGATGGAGGCGAACGTGAGCGTGAGCGTGATAGGGCTGGCGCTTCAGGGAAAGGAAGAGGGGCAAGGGCGACCCTAGGCGCCATTGGAACTGACGGTGGTGATGGCGAGGCTGATCTTCTCCTCCTTCCATCGATGCTCTCTGAAGGTGGAGCTTCCTGAAGAGGAAGTGGGGCGAAGGTGACCCTGGCAGCAGTTGGAGTTGGGACGAGGTCGTGGATGCCAGGCCCACTCCCCCGTCTCGAGGCACTCTGATGATGGGGACGAAGAGGCAAGCGAGGTGACTGGCCATGGAGTTGGGGACGAAAGCGTAGATGAAGACTCCGTCGGCACCGGGGACGAAGAGGCTGGTGTTGGCCTGGTCGGAGGTGTGTTGCAGGTTCCCGTTGAAGATGGGGCTTCTGGGACGCCCTCGGGCAGCAGGTAGGCTGGTGACAGAGGGATTAGTGGGAAAAGGACCTGAAGCTCAGTCTCCGCCCTTGTCGGTGATGAGGGTTCAGGTTCTCATCTTGACGACCGTCGGCGGCAACTGGGAGATCGCCGGTCGCGGCGATGGGACTTCTGGCTCCTCTCCTTGGAGTCCTTGCCTCTCTCTATGAAGGCCAGGAGCTCTTCTCCTTGGTTGAAGGCTGGAGAGTTCGGTGGCTTGTCGGAGAAGCGCGTTTGCTTCCTTCTCGGCTCCGACTTGGAGCTAGCTCCTTCTTCCTGCTCTTCCTTGCCTACCTCCTCTCCCTCCTCTCCCTCCTCCTCTTGGTGTGGCGTGGCGTCTATTTCATCTCCCTGGGAAGAGTGTAGGTTGAGGGAGGGGTGTGGAGGGGCGTGGGAGCTAGCAACTGTTGGTTGTGGGAGGTTGTCGGCGGACATATTTCTTGGAGAGAAATGTGTCAGGGGCTGATGAAGGGGGCTGGAGGCCATCGACGATGGGCTGCTAGAGCGTGAAGGCCAACGGCAACAGCAGTGGATAGTCGCTGGAGAGTTGGAGTTGGGGCTCAGAACTTGGCTCAGCCAGGCATCTGAGCGTGAGTGGGAAGTGAGGGGCGCTGATGGGGGGACTTGGCCAAGGGACTGACTGAGGCTGGAGGAGTAGCTGGCTGAGGCTGGGTACCTCCGATCCTCCCCCCGCAGCGGGGGCGGGGCCATAGGGGCTGGAAGGTGGTGATGGTGTAGAGAAGCGGGGGAAGAATTTCCAAGCTCCTGTGTGTGGAGGCCAAAGCAGGCTTGGCAGAGGCCTGGAGCGCTGGCGGAAAAACTTTGGCTTCATTTATCACCATTAGGTGTCGAAAGTAGGCTCCCTGTGCGCGCTCAGCCAGTGCGTGTTGAAGAAGGGTGTGTAAAGTTGATAGAGGGGGCCATTAAGTGGAGAAAGGGGGATCGTTAACGATCCTGGGTCTGAGGCGGTGGGGCGATTAGGACTGACAAATGAGCGTCAGTGTTTGGAAGCCGCTTTTGCGAGGGGTGCAAAAAAGCGGGGGGGGGGGTGGTGGCAGGGCGGAGTCGTCCGTCTTCCGCACTTGCCATCCCTTAGAGGCCGCGTCTTCTGGGGGAGGGTGCAGGGAGGAGGGTGTGGTTGTAAGGAGGGTCATTAATCTCCAGTTGTTTGCGCTATCCAGGGGCTGCTTTTTCAGAGCTTGCGCCAAAAACGTAGGCCCGCAGAGGGGAGAGTGGGGGGGGAGCAATTAGTTGCCCCCTCTTCTTGCCGCCCTTCTTGCGAAGACTGGGGGGGGGCAGGTTCCTGCTGGCTGGAGCAAAGGGGGTGTTTTACAGGGGAGTGTGTGTGGCGCGCTGAGGGGTGGAGTGTGCAGTGAAGGGGCTGTTTTTGCTGGGTGACGAATAGTAGGCGGAGGGCTTGTGCAGGCAGCAAATTGGCGCAGAGATTTTTAGCCAAGCTTTGCTAGCTATAGTCCACCGCCGTGCACTCCACGAACTATTCAAAAACAGTCGCAAATGCAACACTCCAAGGGCTTTTGATGAATCTTGTTCTTGAAGCAGTCATTGTCGGTTTGTCTTAGCAGATGATTAGTAGTCCACTTGTCCAATCAGCCACTTGTTTGGCTGCGAAGCGGACTTGCAGTAGTCCACACTCATCAAGTCAGCCACCATCGCTCGACGAATTCCCGCACTCATCGAGGTCAGCCACCATTGGCGCGAAGCGTCCCGCACTCGACGAATTCAGCCGCCTAGTCAACTGCTAAGCAGACTCCTCGTAGTCTGCACTCATCCAGTCAGCCGCCAGTTTGGCTGCGAGGCGGGCTCCTAATGGCCTGCACTGACGAAATCAGCTGCGTAGTCGGCTGCTAAGCAGACTCCTAGTAGTCTGCGCTTGTCCAGTCAGCCACCAAGTAGGCTGCAAGGTGGGCTCCTAGTGGCCCGCACTGACGAGATCAACCGCGTAGTCGGCT
>JASANA010004558.1:0-23753 GCA_030248095.1 Ptycholaimellus sp. GST1_10
ACTTTTCCGCTGCCGGCCGAGAAGGAAGAGTACCCTGGATGGGAACCTGGATGAACTGGCCAAGGTCGAGCTGATCATCAGACAGAAGACCAGTGTTCGCATCGTCGCCATAAACGTCATCACCAATGACACCTCAAACATCCCCCTCCAACCCTTATCTCCCCATCTAGATGGAAGGCGATGTCCAGCTTCTACTACCGCCACCACCAGATTCGTCTATCACAGTGCTGGCGTATCAGCAGACCTTCAATCCACCCTCTTCCATCTTAAGCCCCCAGCGATGAGAGGCCTATCAAACATAGCCTAATAAGAGCTGTGCTCAGCCAAGGGCTCCAGATTCACCTGGCGCCACTTGAACAGCGCAGAGAAGAACGCCAACAACCCCTGCACATCAACCACTCTTTCCTCTCCTAAGGATGGGGCCTGGAGATTAGCTTCTTCTATCGCCGCTTTGAGATCATCGCATTTCGCAGCACCGGTGCATCTGCAAGTCTTCATAACACCCTACCTGTACCCTCCAGCCCCACCCCCTACAACTGAGACAGGCCAAGATTAGCCTCCAGTGCGCACAGAGCTTCCCAGCCGGCGCCTCTCAGCTAACAGACCGGAGCTGAAGACTAGCCTTTTCCATCGCCACTGCGAGAACACCGTCATTTGCACCGTCGGCATATTTGCAAGTCTTCACAGCACCCCCCTCTACCCCAGCCTCCCAACCTGGGCCAGTCAAGATTGGCCTCGAATGCGCTCTGCTCAGCCAAGCCTGACTAGTTGGGCATCTCCAAAATGCAGAGCCTCTCCAGATGGCACCTCTCGGACAGCGCACAGACGGACGCCAACATTCTCCTACCCCCTCTCACCCTGCCCATCTATACCTCCAAGCGTCCCCTTGCAGAGCAAGAGAAACGCCTCAGCTGCTCCTGCACTGTACGCTTGGCCAGCGTACAGATGGACGCTGACGGACCTGCTAAGCTTCCCGTCACCTCCACTCCTACACCCTTGCAACCCTCAAACACAGCAATACGTAGCATGTTCTATGTCGTCCTTGGTTCGTTTAGTATTGCTGTATAGATCAAACAAGATGCATGCGTGGAAGACAGCAGGGAAGTCGTTGACTAAACGTTGGATGGATTGTCTGAGAAGGGCTATTTGGAGGAGTAGTGGTTTGAGTCAAACAAGATGCATGCGCGGAGGACAGCGGGGAAGTAATGGATTGAACGTTTAATGCTTTGTCTGAGAAGGGCTCCTTGGAGGAGGAGTTGCTTGAGTCAAAAAAGATGCATGCGTGGAAGACAGCGGGGAAGTAGTGGACTAAACGTTGGATGGATTGTCTGAGAAGGGCTCTTTGGAGGAGGAGTTGTTTGAGTCAAACAAGATGCATGCGTGGAAGACAGCAGGGAAGTCGTTGACTAAACGTTGGATGGATTGTCTGAGAAGGGCTATTTGGAGGAGTAGTGGTTTGAGTCAAACAAGATGCATGCGCGGAGGACAGCGGGGAAGTAATGGATTGAACGTTTGATGCTTTGTCTGAGAAGGGCTCCTTGGAGGAGGAGTTGCTTGAGTCAAAAAAAGATGCATGCGTGGAAGACAGCGGGGAAGTAGTGGACTAAACATTGGATGGATTGTCTGAGAAGGGCTCCTTGGAGGAGGAGTTGCTTGAGTCAAAAAAGATGCATGCGTGGAAGACAGCGGGGAAGTAGTGGACTAAACATTGGATGGATTGTCTGAGAAGGGCTCTTTGGAGGAGTAGTTGTTTGAGTCAAACAAGATGCATGCGCAGAGGACAGCGGGGAAGTAATGGACTGAACGTTTGATGCTTTGTCTGAGAAGGGCTCCTTGAAGGAGGAGTTGTTTGAGTCAAAAAAGATGCATGCATGGAGGACAGAGGGGAGTAATGAACTGAACGTTGGATGGATTGTCTGAGAAGGGCTTCTTGGAGGAGAAGTTGTTTGAGTCAAACAAGATATATGCGTGGAAGACAGCGGGGAAGTAGTGGACTAAACGTTGGATGGATTGTCTGAGAAGGGCTCTTTGGAGGAGGAGTTGTTTGAGTCAAACAAGATGCATGCGTGGAAGACAGCAGGGAAGTGGTGGACTGAACGTTGGATGGTTTTTCTGAGAAGGGCTCCTTGGAGGAGGAGTTGCTTGAGCCAAAAAAGATGCATGCGTGGAAGACAGCGGGGAAGTAGTGGACTGAACGTTTGATGCTTTGTCTGAGAAGGGCTCCTTGGAGGAGGAGTTGTTTGAGTCAAAAAAGATGCATGCATGGAGGACAGAGGGGAGTAATGAACTGAACGTTGGATGGATTGTCTGAGAAGGGCTTCTTGGAGGAGAAGTTGTTTGAGTCAAACAAGATGCATGCGTGGAAGACAGCGGGGAAGTAGTGGACTGAACGTTGGATGGATTGTCTGAGAAGGGCTCCTTGGAGGAGGAGTTGTTTGAGTCAAACAAGATGCATGCGTGGGAGACAGCGGGGAGTAGTGGACTAAAGGTTTGATGGATTGTCTGAGAAGGGCTCTTTGGAGGAGGAGTTGTTTGAGTCAAACAAGATGCATGCGTGGAAGACAGCGGGGAAGTAGTGGACTGAACGTTGGATGGTTTTTCTGAGAAGGGCTCCTTGGAGGAGGAGTTGCTTGAGTCAAAAAAGATGCATGCGTGGAAGACAGCGGGGAAGTAGTGGACTGAACGTTGGATGGATTGTCTGAGAAGGGCTCCTTGGAGGAGAAGTTGTTTGAGTCAAACAAGATGCATGCGTGGAAGACAGCGGGGAAGTAGTGGACTGAACGTTTGATGCTTGTCTGAGAAGGGCTCCTTGGAGGAGGAGTTGTTTGAGTCAAAAAAAGCTGGATTCGTGGAGGACAGATGGGAGTAATGAACTGAACGTTGGATGGATTGTCTGAGAAGGGCTTCTTGGAGGAGAAGTTGTTTGAGTCAAACAAGATGCAGGCGTGGAAGACAGCGGGGAAGTAGTGGACTAAACGTTGGATGGATTGTCTGAGATGGGCTCCTTGGAGGAGGAGTTGTTTGAGTCAAACAAGATGCATGCGCGGAGGACAGCGGGGAAGTAGTGAACTGAACATTAGATGGACTGTCTGAGAAGGGCTCCTTGGAGGAGGAGTTGTTTGAGTCAAACAAGATGCATGCGTGGAAGACAGCAGGGAAGTAGTGGACTGAACGTTGGATGGTTTTTCTGAGAAGGGCTCCTTGGAGGAGGAGTTGCTTGAGCCAAAAAAGATGCATGCGTGGAAGACAGCGGGAAAGTAGTGGACTGAACGTTTGATGCTTTGTCTGAGAAGGGCTCCTTGGAGGAGGAGTTGTTTGAGTCAAAAAAGATGCATGCATGGAGGACAGAGGGGAGTAATGAACTGAACGTTGGATGGATTGTCTGAGAAGGGCTTATTGGAGGAGAAGTTGTTTGAGTCAAACAAGATGCATGCGTGGAAGACAGCGGGGAAGTAGTGGACTAAACGTTGGATGGATTGTCTGAGAAGGGCTCCTTGGAGGAGGAGTTATTTGAGTCAAACAAGATGCATGCGTTGAAGACAGCGGGGAAGTAGTGGACTAAACGTTGGATGGATTGTCTGAGAAGGGCTATTTGGAGGAGTAGTGGTTTGAGTCAAACAAGATGCATGCGCGGAGGACAGCGGGGAAGTAATGGATTGAACGTTTGATGCTTTGTCTGAGAAGGGCTCCTTGGAGGAGGAGTTGCTTGAGTCAAAAAAAGATGCATGCGTGGAAGACAGCGGGGAAGTAGTGGACTAAACATTGGATGGATTGTCTGAGAAGGGCTCCTTGGAGGAGGAGTTGCTTGAGTCAAAAAAGATGCATGCGTGGAAGACAGCGGGGAAGTAGTGGACTAAACATTGGATGGATTGTCTGAGAAGGGCTCTTTGGAGGAGTAGTTGTTTGAGTCAAACAAGATGCATGCGCAGAGGACAGCGGGGAAGTAATGGACTGAACGTTTGATGCTTTGTCTGAGAAGGGCTCCTTGAAGGAGGAGTTGTTTGAGTCAAAAAAGATGCATGCATGGAGGACAGAGGGGAGTAATGAACTGAACGTTGGATGGATTGTCTGAGAAGGGCTTCTTGGAGGAGAAGTTGTTTGAGTCAAACAAGATATATGCGTGGAAGACAGCGGGGAAGTAGTGGACTAAACGTTGGATGGATTGTCTGAGAAGGGCTCTTTGGAGGAGGAGTTGTTTGAGTCAAACAAGATGCATGCGTGGAAGACAGCAGGGAAGTGGTGGACTGAACGTTGGATGGTTTTTCTGAGAAGGGCTCCTTGGAGGAGGAGTTGCTTGAGCCAAAAAAGATGCATGCGTGGAAGACAGCGGGGAAGTAGTGGACTGAACGTTTGATGCTTTGTCTGAGAAGGGCTCCTTGGAGGAGGAGTTGTTTGAGTCAAAAAAGATGCATGCATGGAGGACAGAGGGGAGTAATGAACTGAACGTTGGATGGATTGTCTGAGAAGGGCTTCTTGGAGGAGAAGTTGTTTGAGTCAAACAAGATGCATGCGTGGAAGACAGCGGGGAAGTAGTGGACTAAACGTTGGATGGATTGTCTGAGAAGGGCTCCTTGGAGGAGGAGTTGTTTGAGTCAAACAAGATGCATGCGTTGAAGACAGCGGGGAAGTAGTGGACTAAACGTTGGATGGATTGTCTGAGAAGGGCTCTTTGGAGGAGGAGTTGTTTGAGTCAAACAAGATGCATGCGTGGAAGACAGCAGGGAAGTAGTGGACTGAACGTTGGATGGTTTTTCTGAGAAGGGCTCCTTGGAGGAGGAGTTGCTTGAGTCAAAAAAGATGCATGCGTGGAAGACAGCGGGGAAGTAGTGGACTGAACGTTGGATGGATTGTCTGAGAAGGGCTTCTTGGAGGAGAAGTTGTTTGAGTCAAACAAGATGCATGCGTGGAAGACAGCGGGGAAGTAGTGGACTGAACGTTTGATGCTTGTCTGAGAAGGGCTCCTTGGAGGAGGAGTTGTTTGAGTCAAAAAAGATGCATGCATGGAGGACAGAGGGGAGTAATGAACTGAACGTTGGATGGATTGTCTGAGAAGGGCTTCTTGGAGGAGAAGTTGTTTGAGTCAAACAAGATGCAGGCGTGGAAGACAGCGGGGAAGTAGTGGACTAAACGTTGGATGGATTGTCTGAGATGGGCTCCTTGGAGGAGGAGTTGTTTGAGTCAAACAAGATGCATGCGCGGAGGACAGCGGGGATGTAGTGAACTGAACATTAGATGGACTGTCTGAGAAGGGCTCCTTGGAGGAGGAGTTGTTTGAGTCAAACAAGATGCATGCGTGGAAGACAGCAGGGAAGTAGTGGACTGAACGTTGGATGGTTTTTCTGAGAAGGGCTCCTTGGAGGAGGAGTTGCTTGAGCCAAAAAAGATGCATGCGTGGAAGACAGCGGGGAAGTAGTGGACTGAACGTTTGATGCTTTGTCTGAGAAGGGCTCCTTGGAGGAGGAGTTGTTTGAGTCAAAAAAGATGCATGCATGGAGGACAGAGGGGAGTAATGAACTGAACATTGGATGGATTGTCTGAGAAGGGCTTATTGGAGGAGAAGTTGTTTGAGTCAAACAAGATGCATGCGTGGAAGACAGCGGGGAAGTAGTGGACTAAACGTTGGATGGATTGTCTGAGAAGGGCTCCTTGGAGGAGGAGTTATTTGAGTCAAACAAGATGCATGCGTTGAAGACAGCGGGGAAGTAGTGGACTAAACGTTGGATGGATTGTCTGAGAAGGGCTCTTTGGAGGAGGAGTTGTTTGAGTCAAACAAGATGCATGCGTGGAAGACAGCAGGGAAGTAGTGGACTGAACGTTGGATGGTTTTTCTGAGAAGGGCTCCTTGGAGGAGGAGTTGCTTGAGTCAAAAAAGATGCATGCGTGGAAGACAGCGGGGAAGTAGTGGACTGAACGTTGGATGGATTGTCTGAGAAGGGCTTCTTGGAGGAGAAGTTGTTTGAGTCAAACAAGATGCATGCGTGGAAGACAGCGGGGAAGTAGTGGACTGAACGTTTGATGCTTGTCTGAGAAGGGCTCCTTGGAGGAGGAGTTGTTTGAGTCAAAAAAGATGCATGCATGGAGGACAGAGGGGAATAAAGAACTAAAAGTTGGATGGATTGTCTGAGAAGGGCTTCTTGGAGGAGAAGTTGTTTGAGTCAAACAAGATGCAGGCGTGGAAGACAGCGGGGAAGTAGTGGACTAAACGTTGGATGGATTGTCTGAGATGGGCTCCTTGGAGGAGGAGTTGTTTGAGTCAAACAAGATGCATGCGCGGAGGACAGCGGGGAAGTAGTGAACTGAACATTAGATGGACTGTCTGAGAAGGGCTCCTTGGAGGAGGAGTTGTTTGAGCCAAAAAAGATGCATGCGTGTAAGGCAGCGGGGACGTAGTGGGCTGAACGTTGGATGGTTTTTCTGAGAAGGGCTCCTTGGAGGAGGAGGTACTTAAGTCAAAAAAGATACATGCGTGGAAGACAGCGGGGAAGTAGTGGACTGAACTTTGGATAGATTGTCTGAGAAGGGCTCTTTGGAGGAGGAGTTGCTTGAGTCAAAAAAGATGCATGCGTGGAAGACAGCAGGGAAGTAGTGGACTGAACGTTGGATGGTTTTTCTGAGAAGGGCTCCTTGGAGGAGGAGTTGCTTGAGTCAAAAAAGATGCATGCGTGGAAGACAGCGGGGAAGTAGTGGACTGAACGTTGGATGGATTGTCTGAGAAGGGCTCTTTGGAGGAGTAGTTGTTTGAGTCAAACAAGATGCATGCGCGGAGGACAGCGGGGAAGTAATGGACTGAACGTTTGATGCTTTGTCTGAGAAGGGCTCCTTGAAGGAGGAGTTGTTTGAGTCAAAAAAGATGCATGCATGGAGGACAGAGGGGAGTAATGAACTGAACGTTGGATGGATTGTCTGAGAAGGGCTTATTGGAGGAGAAGTTGTTTGAGTCAAACAAGATGCATGCGTGGAAGACAGCGGGGAAGTAGTGGACTGAACGTTGGATGGTTTTTCTGAGAAGGGCTCCTCGGAGGAGGAGTTGCTTGAGCCAAAAAAGATGCATGCGTGGAAGACAGCGGGGAAGTAGTGGACTGAACGTTTGATGCTTTGTCTGAGAAGGGCTCCTTGGAGGAGGAGTTGTTTGAGTCAAAAAAGATGCATGCATGGAGGACAGAGGGGAGTAATGAACTGAACGTTGGATGGATTGTCTGAGAAGGGCTATTTGGAGGAGGAGTTGTTTGAGTAAAACAAGATGCATGTGCGGAGGACAGCGGGGAAGTAGTGAACTGAACATTAGATGGACTGTCTGAGAAGGGCTCCTTGGAGGAGGAGTTGCTTGAGTCAAAAAAGATGCATGCGCGGAGAACAGCGGGGAAGTAATGGACTGAACGTTGGATGGATTGTCTGAGAAGGGCTCCTTGGAGGAGGAGTTGCTTGAGTCAAAAAAGATGCATGCGCGGAGAACAACGGGGAAGTAGTGGACTAAACGTTGGATGGATTGTCTGAGAAGGGCTCTTTGGAGGAGGAGTTGTTTGAGTCCAACCAGATGCATGCGCGGAGAACAGCGGGGAAGTAATGGACTGAACGTTGGATGGTTTTTCTGAGAAGAGCTCCTTGGAGGAGGAGTTGCTTGAGTCAAAAAAGATGCATGCGTGGAAGACAGCGGGGAATTAGTGGACCAAACGTTGGATGGATTATATGAGAAGGGCTCCTTGGAGGAGGAGTTGTTTGAGTCAAACAAGATGCATGCGCGGAGGACAGCGGGGAAGTAGTGAACTGAACATTAGGTGGACTGTCTAAGAAAGGCTCCTTGGAGGAGGAGTTGTTTGACTCAAACAAGATTCATGCGTGGAAGACAGCGGGGAAGTAGTGGACTAAACGTTGGATGGATTGTCTGAGAAGGGCTCTTTGGAGGAAGAGTTGTTTGAGTCAAACAAGATGCATGCGTGGAAGACAGCAGGGAAGTAGTTGACTAAACGTTGGATGGATTGTCTGAGAAGGGCTCTTTGGAGGAGTAGTTGTTTGAGTCAAACCAGATGCATGCGCGGAGGACAGCGGGGAAGTAATGGATTGAACGTTTGATGCTTTGTCTGAGAAGGGCTCCTTGGAGGAGAAGTTGTTTGAGTCAAACAAGATGCATGCGCGGAGGACAGCGGTGAAGTAATGGACTGAACGTTGGATGGACTGTCTGAGAAGGGCTCCTTGGAGCAGGAGTTGTTTGAGTCAAACAATATGCATGCGTGGAAGACAGCGGGGAAGTAGTGGACTGAACGTTGGATGGTTTTTCTGAGAAGGGCTCCTTGGAGGAGGAGTTGCTTGAATCAAAAAAGATGCATGCGCGGAGGACAGTGGGGAAGTAATGGACTGAACGTTGGATGGACTGTCTGAGAAGGGCTCCTTGGAGGAGGAGTTGTTTGAGTCAAACAAGATGCATGCGTGGAAGACAGCGGGGAAGTAGTGGACTGAACGTTGGATAGTTTTTCTGAGAAGGGCTCCTTGGAGGAGGAGTTGTTTGAGTCAAACAAGATGCATGCGGGGAAGACAGCTGGGAAGTAGTGGACTGAACGGTGGATGGTTTTTCTGAGAAGGGCTCCTTGGAGGAGGAGTTGCTCGAGTCAAACAAGATGCATGGGTGGAAGTCAGCGGGGAAGTAATGGACTGAACTTTGGATGGTTTGTCTGAGAAGGGCTCCTTGGAGGAGGAGTTGTTTGAGTCAAACAATATGCATGCGTGAAAGACAGCGGGGAAGTAGTGGACTGAACGTTGGATGGTTTTTCTGAGAAGGGCTCCTTGGAGGAGGAGTTGCTTGAATCAAAAAAGATGCATGCGCGGAGGACAGTGGGGAAGTAATGGACTGAACGTTGGATGGACTGTCTGAGAAGGGCTCCTTGGAGGAGGAGTTGTTTGAGTCAAACAAGATGCATGCGTGGAAGACAGCGGGGAAGTAGTGGACTGAACGTTGGATGGTTTTTCTGAGAAGGGCTCCTTGGAGGAGGAGTTGCTTGAGTCAAACAAGATGCATGCGTGGAAGACAGCGGGGAAGTAGTGGACTTAACGTTGGATGGTTTTTCTGAGAAGGGCTCCTTGGAGGAGGAGTTGTTTGAGTCAAACAAGATGCATGCGTGGAAGACAGCGGGGAAGTAGTGGACTGAACGTTGGATGGTTTTTCTGAGAAGGGCTCCTTGGAGGAGGAGTTGCTTGAGTCAAACAAGATGCATGCGTAAAGACAGCGGGGAAGTAGTGGACTAAACGTTGGATGGTTTTTTCTGAGAAGGGCTCCTTGGAGGAGGAGTTGCTTGAGTCAAAAAAAGATGCATGCGCGGAGGACAGCGGGGAAGTAATGGACTGAACGTTGGATGGACTGTCTGAGAAGGGCTCCTTGGAGGAGGAGTTGTTTGAGTCAAACAAGATGCATGCGTGGAAGACAGCGGGGAAGTAGTGGACTGAACGTTGGATGGTTTTTCTGAGAAGGGCTCCTTGGAGGAGGAGTTGCTTGAGTCAAAAAAGATGCATGCGTGGAAGACAGCGGGGAATTAGTGGATGGATTGTCTGAGAAGGGCTCTTTGGAGCAGGAGTTGTTTGAGTCAAAAAAGATGCATGCGCGAAGGACAGCGGGGAAGTAGTGAACTGAACATTAGATGGACTGTCTGAGAAGGGCTCCTTGGAGGAGGAGTTGTTTGAGTCAAACAAGATGCATGCGTGGAAGACAGCGGGGAAGTAGTGGACTAAACGTTGGATGGATTGTCTGAGAAGGGCTCTTTGGAGGAGTAGTTGTTTGAGTCAAACAAGATGCATGCGCGGAGGACAGCGGGGAAGTAATGGATTGAACGTTTGATGCTTTGTCTGAGAAGGGCTCCTTGGAGGAGAAGTTGTTTGAGTCAAACAAGATGCATGCGCGGAGGACAGCGGGGAAGTAATGGACTGAACGTTGGATGGACTGTCTGAGAAGGGCTCCTTGGAAGAGGAGTTGTTTGAGTCAAACAAGATGCATGCGTGGATGACAGCGGGGAAGTAGTGGACTGAACGTTGGATGGTTTTTCTGAGAAGGGCTCCTTGGAGGAGGAGTTGCTTGAATCAAAAAAGATGCATGCGCGGAGGACAGTGGGGAAGTAATGGACTGAACGTTGGATGGACTGTCTGAGAAGGGCTCCTTGAAGGAGGAGTTGTTTGAGTCAAACAAGATGCGTGCGTGGAGGACAGCGGGGAAGTAATGGACTAATGAACTAAAGTAATGAAATTATGAACGTTGGATTATTTTATCTGAGAAGGGCTCCTTGAAGGAGGAGTTGTTTGAGTCAAACAAGATGCATGCGCGGAGGACAGCGGGGAAGTAATGGACTGAACGTTGGATGGATTGTCTGAGAAGGGCTCCTTGGAGGAGGAATTGTTTGAGTCAAAAAAGATGCATGCGTGGAAGACAGCGGGGAAGTAGTGGACTGAACGTTGGATGGATTGTCTGAGAAGTGCTCTTTGGAGGAGGAGTTGTTTGAGTCAAACAAGATGCATGCGCGGAGGACAGCGGGGAAGTAATGGACTGAACGTTGGATGGTATTTCAGAGAAGAGCTCCTTGGAGGAGGAGTTGCTTGAGTCAAAAAAGATGCATGCGTGGAAGACAGTGGGGAAGTAGTGGACTGAACATTGGATGGATTGTCTGAGAAGGGCTCTTTGGAGGAGGAGTTGATGATTTAACGAGCATAAAGAAGGAACTAAAGGGAAATCTAGTGGTCATGTTTTTATGCACTGCTATCTGCACACATCAAGTCCAGACAAAACGAAAGCCTCCTTTGTTCAATGCGATGTTTTAACGACCATGTGTGGAACGAAATAAAGTGAAATCTAGTGGACATTCTGTTTTGCACTGCTGTCATCGCACATCAAGTCTAGACAAAACGAAAGCCTCCCTTGTTCAATGGGATGATTGAACGACAATGTGTGGAAGGAACTAAAGTGACATCTAGTGGTCATGCTGTTTTTGCACCGCTGTCTGCGCATATCAAGTACAGAAAAAACTAAAGCCTCCCTTGCTCAATGCGATGATTTAACGACCATGTGTGGAAGGAACTAAAGTGACATCTAGTGGTCATGCTGTTTTTGCACCGCTGTCTGCGCATATCAAGTACAGAAAAAACAAAAGCCTCCCTTGCTCAATGCGATGATTTAACGACCATGTGTGGAAGGAACTAAAGTGACATCTAGTGGTCATGCTGTTTTTGCACCGCTGTCTGCGCATATCAAGTACAGAAAAAACAAAAGCCTCCCTTGCTCAATGCGATGATTTAACGACCATGTGTGGAAGGAACTAAAGTGACATCTAGTGGTCATGCTGTTTTTGCACCGCTGTCTGCGCATATCAAGTACAGAAAAAACAAAAGCCTCCCTTGCTCAATGCGATGATTTAACGACCATGTGTGGAAGGAACTAAAGTGACATCTAGTGGTCATGCTGTTTTTGCACCGCTGTCTGCGCATATCAAGTACAGAAAAAAACAAAAGCCTTCCTTGCTCAATGCGATGATTTAACGACCATGTGTGGAAGGAACTAAAGTGAAATCTAGTGGTCATGCTGTTTTGCACTGCTGTCTGCGCATATCAAGTCGAGACAAAACGAAAGCCTCCCTTGTTCAATGGGGCGATTGAACGACCACGTGTGGAAGGAAATAAAGTAAAATATAGTGGTCATGCTGTTTTGCACTGCTGTCATCGCACATCAAGTCCAGCCAAACGAAAGCCTCTCTTGCTCAATGCGATGATTAAATGACCCTGTGTGGAAGGAACTAAAGTGACATCTAGTGGTCATGCTGTTTTCCACTGCTGTCTGCGCATACCAAGTCGAGACAAAACGAAAGCCTCCCTTGTTCAATGGGGCGATTGAACGACCATGTGTGGAAGGAAATAAAGTGAAATCTAGTGGTCATGCTGTTTTGCACTGCTTTCATCGCACATCAAGTCCAGACAAAACGAAAGCCTCCCTTGCTCAATGTGATGATTAAACGACCATAAGGAAGGAACTAATGTGACATCTAGTGCTCATGCTGTATTGCACTGCTGTATGGGCCCACCAGGCTGCCAGTGCCATGAAACCATCCATAGGTAGTCCAGGGCACTAGACTATGGGAGGTACAAAGGCAAAGGTACAAACGCTCTCTCACAGTCAGAGGTCAGAGAGACTGGCGGGCCCTCCGGGCCCGCGCGGCCCAGGGGGGCCGCCATGATGCCACTCCCCCCCCCCCCTCCCCCCTCCCCCCCTGCCCAGCGCCCAGAGGGGGCGCTGGGCCCAGCGGGCCATGGCCCGCTGGGCTGCAGCGGCCCAGAGGGGGCCGCTGCAGACAGTGTGTGACCCCGGGGGGCCCCCCCCGGAGGGGGGGCCGCCCCGGGGATCACACACTGTGAGTCATAAGTAGAGGATGTGAGGGTTTGCTCTAGAGTAAATACTCGGGTCTTTGGCAGGACGGAGATGACGGAGATGAGAACTGTGCCCATCTGTAATTCTATCATTGTTCAATTCAAGGTGGAGTAATCCATTGGCTCAGCTACTTTACAAACATTAATGCAACGATCATATTTCTATCTAACAACTCCTCTCGCCTTCAGCAAGAACTCAAGGTGATGCCAAACGACTGTCAGTCTATCATAGTCACTGCCGGAAACTTCAATTGCAAGTAGAATTAATCTATTGGCTCAGCTTCTTTACCCACTTTAACTCAAAAGTCATCTTTCTCTCTAACACCTCCTCTCGCCTTCAATTAGAACTCAAAGGGTGCCATACGACTGTCAGTCTATCATAGTCACTACCGGCAGCTTTAATTGCAAGTATAAGTAATCTATTGGCTCAGCTTCTTTACCCACTTTAACTCAAAGATCATCTTTCTTACTAACACCTCCTCTCGCCTTCAGCAATCACTCAAAGGATGCCATACGACTGTCAGTATATCATAGTCACTGCCGGCAGCTTCAATTTCAAGTAAAAGTAATCTCTAGGCTCAGCTTTTTTACCCACTTTAACTCAAAGATTATCTTTCTCTGGAACAACTCCTCTCGCCTTCTGCAAGAACTCAAGGGGTGTCATACAACTGTCAGTCTATCATTGTCACTGCGGGCAGCTTCAATTGCAAGTAGAAGTAATCTATTGACTCAGCTTCTTTACCCACTTTAACTCAAAAGTCATCTTTCTCTCTAACACCTCCTCTCGCCTTCAATTAGAACTCAAAGGGTGCCATACGACTGTCAGTATATCATAGTCACTGCCGGCAGCTTCAATTTCAAGTAAAAGTAATCTCTAGGCTCAGCTTCTTTACCCACTTTAACTCAAAGGTCATCTTTCTCTCTAACAACTCCTCTCGCCTTCAGCAAGAACTCAAGGGGATGCCATACGACTGTCAGTCTATCATAGTCACTGCCGGCAGCTTCAATTTCAAGTAAAAGTAATCTCTAGGCTCAGCTTCTTTACCCACTTTAACTCAAAGGTCATCTTTCTCTCGAACAACTCCTCTCGCCTTCAGCAAGAACTCAAGGGGATGCCATACGACTGTCAGTCTATCATAGTCACTGACAGCAACTTCAATTGCAAGTAGAAGTAATCTATTGGCTCAGCTTCTTTACCCACTTTAACTCAAAGGTCATCTTTCTCTCGAACAACTCCTCTCGCCTTCAGCAAGAACTCAAGGGGATGCCATACGACTGTCAGTCTATCATAGTCACTGACAGCAACTTCAATTGCAAGTAGAAGTAATCTATTGGCTCAGCTTTTTACCCACTTTAACTCAAAGGTCATCTTTCTCTCGAACAACTCCTCTCGCCTTCAGCAAGAACTCAAGGGGATGCCATACGACTGTCAGTCTATCATAGTCACTGACAGCAACTTCAATTGCAAGTAGAAGTAATCTATTGGCTCAGCTTCTTTACCCACTTTAACTCAAAGGTCATCTTTCTCTCGAACAACTCCTCTCGCCTTCAGCAAGAACTCAAGGGGATGCCATACGACTGTCAGTCTATCATAGTCACTGACAGCAACTTCAATTGCAAGTAGAAGTAATCTATTGGCTCAGCTTCTTTACCCACTTTAACTCAAAGGTCATCTTTCTCTCGAACAACTCCTCTCGCCTTCAGCAAGAACTCAAGGGGATGCCATACGACTGTCAGTCTATCATAGTCACTGACAGCAACTTCAATTGCAAGTAGAAGTAATCTATTGGCTCAGCTTCTTTACCCACTTTAACTCAAAGGTCATCTTTCTCTCGAACAACTCCTCTCGCCTTCAGCAAGAACTCAAGGGGATGCCATACGACTGTCAGTCTATCATAGTCACTGACAGCAACTTCAATTGCAAGTAGAAGTAATCTATTGGCTCAGCTTCTTTACCCACTTTAACTCAAAGGTCATCTTTCTCTCGAACAGTTCCTCTCGCATTCAGCAAGAACTCAAGGGGATGCCATACGACTGTCAGTCTATCATAGTCACTGACAGCAACTTCAATTGCAAGTAGAAGTAATCTATTGGCTCAGCTTCTTTACCCACTTTAACTCAAAGGTCATCTTTCTCTCGAACAACTCCTCTCGCCTTCAGCAAGAACTCAAGGGGATGCCATACGACTGTCAGTCTATCATAGTCACTGACAGCAACTTCAATTGCAAGTAGAAGTAATCTATTGGCTCAGCTTCTTTACCCACTTTAACTCAAAGGTCATATTTCTCTCGAACAACTCCTCTCGCCTTCAGCAAGAACTCAAGGGGATGCCATACGACTGTCAGTCTATCATAGTCACTGACAGCAACTTCAATTGCAAGTAGAAGTAATCTATTGGCTCAGCTTCTTTACCCACTTTAACTCAAAGGTCATCTTTCTCTCGAACAACTCCTCTCGCCTTCAGCAAGAACTCAAGGGGATGCCATACGACTGTCAGTCTATCATAGTCACTGACAGCAACTTCAATTGCAAGTAGAAGTAATCTATTGGCTCAGCTTCTTTACCCACTTTAACTCAAAGGTCATCTTTCTCTCGAACAACTCCTCTCGCCTTCAGCAAGAACTCAAGGGGATGCCATACGACTGTCAGTCTATCATAGTCACTGACAGCAACTTCAATTGCAAGTAGAAGTAATCTATTGGCTCAGCTTCTTTACCCACTTTAACTCAAAGGTCATCTTTCTCTCGAACAACTCCTCTCGCCTTCAGCAAGAACTCAAGGGGATGCCATACGACTGTCAGTCTATCATAGTCACTGACAGCAACTTCAATTGCAAGTAGAAGTAATCTATTGGCTCAGCTTCTTTACCCACTTTAACTCAAAGGTCATCTTTCTCTCGAACAACTCCTCTCGCCTTCAGCAAGAACTCAAGGGGATGCCATACGACTGTCAGTCTATCATAGTCACTGACAGCAACTTCAATTGCAAGTAGAAGTAATCTATTGGCTCAGCTTCTTTACCCACTTTAACTCAAAGGTCATCTTTCTCTCGAACAACTCCTCTCGCCTTCAGCAAGAACTCAAGGGGATGCCATACGACTGTCAGTCTATCATAGTCACTGCCGGCAGCTTCAATTTCAAGTAGAAGTCATCTATTGGCTCAGCTTCTTTACCCACTTTAACTCAAAGGTCATCTTTTCTAACACCTCCTCTCGCCTTCAACTATAACTCAAAGGGTGCCATACGACTGTCAGTCTATCATAGTCACTGCCGGCAGCTTCAATTTCAAGTAGAAGTCATCTATTGGCGGAGGAAGTCAGAGTTGAGATCGCTCTGACTGCGGTAGGCGGCCAGCTTCTGGCGCAGACTGCGCCAGTTGTTGTTGAAGCGGGCGGCGGCAGAGCCAAGCTCAGCCTTCAGCCGTGCGATGGCTGGCTGCGTTTCGTTGGCTTACCGGAGGAAGTCAGAGTTGAGATCGCTCTGACTGCGGTAGGCGGCCAGCTTCTGGCGCAGACTGCGCCAGTTGTTGTTGAAGCGGGCGGCGGCAGAGCCAAGCTCAGCCTTCAGCCGCGCGATGGCTGGCTGCGTTTCGTTGGCTTACCGGAGGAAGTCAGAGTTGAGATCGCTCTGACTGCGGTAGGCGGCCAGCTTCTGGCGCAGACTGCGCCAGTTGTTGTTGAAGCGGGCGGCGGCAGAGCCAAGCTCAGCCTTCAGCCGCGCGATGGCTGGCTGCGTTTCGTTGGCTTACCGGAGGAAGTCAGAGTTGAGATCGCTCTGACTGCGGTAGGCGGCCAGCTTCTGGCGCAGACTGCGCCAGTTGTTGTTGAAGCGGGTGGCGGCAGAGCCAAGCTCAGCCTTCAGCCGCGCGATGGCTGGCTGGGTTTCGTTGGCTTACCGGAGGAAGTCAGAGTTGAGATCGCTCTGACTGCGGTAGGCGGCCAGCTTCTGGCGCAGACTGCGCCAGTTGTTGTTGAAGCGGGCGGCGGCAGAGCCAAGCTCAGCCTTCAGCCGCGCGATTGCTGGCTGCGTTTCGTTGGCTTACCTGAGGAAGTCAGAGTTGAGATCGCTCTGACTGCGGTAGGCGGCCAGCTTCTGGCGCAGACTGCGCCAGTTGTTGTTGAAGCGGGCGGCGGCAGAGCCAAGCTCAGCCTTCAGCCGCGCGATTGCTGGCTGCGTTTCGTTGGCTTACCTGAGGAAGTCAGAGTTGAGATCGCTCTGACTGCGGTAGGCGGCCAGCTTCTGGCGCAGACTGCGCCAGTTGTTGTTGAAGCGGGCGGCGGCAGAGCCAAGCTCAGCCTTCAGCCGCGCGATGGCTGGCTGGGTTTCGTTGGCTTACCGGAGGAAGTCAGAGTTGAGATCGCTCTGACTGCGGTAGGCGGCCAGCTTCTGGCGCAGACTGCGCCAGTTGTTGTTGAAGCGGGCGGCGGCAGAGCCAAGCTCAGCCTTCAGCCGCGCGATGGCTGGCTGGGTTTCGTTGGCTTACCGGAGGAAGTCAGAGTTGAGATCGCTCTGACTGCGGTAGGCGGCCAGCTTCTGGCGCAGACTGCGCCAGTTGTTGTTGAAGCGGGCGGCGGCAGAGCAAAGCTCAGCCTTCAGCCGCGCGATTGCTGGCTGCGTTTCGTTGGCTTACCTGAGGAAGTCAGAGTTGAGATCGCTCTGACTGCGGTAGGCGGCCAGCTTCTGGCGCAGACTGCGCCAGTTGTTGTTGAAGCGGGCGGCGGCAGAGCCAAGCTCAGCCTTCAGCCGCGCGATTGCTGGCTGCGTCTCGTTGGCGATGCACGCGTTCACCTGCCCACACCTCCCTTTCACCTCCCACCATCTCCTCAACTGAGATGGACACAGAAAACCTCAGCGACAGTGAAGAGGTTGTTCTGGAAGTAGAGGCGGTAGTCGGAGTTGCGGCGGCGCCTGTACAGCTCCTTCACTATCTCCGGCACTTCGTTGTTGAGACGGGCAAAACTGGTCAATCCATTGATCAATCATCATCGAAAAAAACGGTGACGCAGAAAGGTGAGGAGAGGGACAGAGGTGGAAGCCAAACCTGCGCAGATACTCAGTCATGGCATCGTCGGCCCTGAAGAGATAGCGATCGATGCGGGACAGGAAGTTCTGTGGGAGATTGTCGGCTGGTGAAGGTGGGATGAAAGGGAAAAAAAGAGGGGCCCAGAGAGACCACGTAGTACTGTACGGCGTCGGTGAACTGGTCGCTGGTCATGCGGCGGGCGAGATCGAGCTTTGTGAGGTCCTCTGTCTGGAAGCGGCGCTGGTACTGCTCGAAGTCCTTCTGCAAATGCCTTCCTAGCCCACCACTCCTTCCTGAGCTCCTCCACTGCTGGCACCTGAATGTTCCGGGAGCCCACAATGCTCACATCCGCCTCTTCCACTCTCTTGCTCAGCAGCTGCAGAATAAAAGTTGCACAAATTTGGTGCAATCACTTTTATGCTACTAATTTTTGTCACTTGACCTTTGTACATCCAATCGTTTAGCAACGTAAATATTGTAAAATGAGAGTAAAATTGCAAAAAATTATAATTGTCATAAAAGAAATCGACGAAAATTATGGAAACTCGAATAAATACTAAATTTCTATATTCTAAATTTTGGACGAATTCTGGGAGCTATTCTTTGAGTTTTGTTTTAAAACGAACAACAAACAAAAAACAGAAAACGACCAACAAGAACGTATTCTTCGAATTTGGCTAAAAACAACGGTTTGAAACTTGTCTATTCTTTGAGTTCTGCCTGTTCTTTGGGCGTTTTTATGTTGTTTGGTTGTTTGTTTGTTTGTTTGTTTGTACGGGTGCCCTCCTAGCCCCATTGATCAATACTCAGCGTGCAATTGTTTAAAACTTTGCCCATTGATCCTCGTTGCTACATTTGCCAAGCTTCTGTTGTTCGTTATTGGCTGTTTTATAATGGTTGGGCTGGGCAGAAGGAATTTTTGGGCTCTTTATTAGTCAATCGACAAAAGATGCAAAGAAAATTGTGATGTGTAAGGTGAGGAAATCAGTTTTATTTGAAACATAGTTTGACGCATAGAGGATATATTTTGTAATGCTGGATGATCTTGTATGCATCATTAGAAATTCTTCATGGCAAGAACTGTTCAAGATTTGTTCTTGATTTTTTTGGAGTTTTTGTTGATGTTCTTTATATTGTAGCAATATGGGACCTATTCTTTGAGCTGAGGAAACCGTTTGGAAACGGTTTGGAAACCGTTTGGAAAGAGCCCAATTCTTTGAGCAGCGTAAAAACAACGAACAAACAAACAACAAACATGAGTTTGTATTCTTTGAGTTGGAAACAAGAAACAAACAGCGAAAAACCGTTTTTTACAAAAAAACGAACAACAAACAGAAAACGAACAACGAACAGCCCAACCAACCATACCTCGGTTTTTGTTCGTTTTTTCTGGATTAAACTATAAGAAAAGGCGGTGCTGCTCTAATGTGTGATCTACATCGGGCCTGTGATCTACATGTGATCTACCTGCTGAAGGTGTGATCTACGGCTGGCATTTAGTTTCCCCCCATGAGAACTCCCCCTGTGGAGGGTAACCCCCTCCCCCTCAAGCGGGTTACCCCCCCCCCCCTCCATGAAAGCCCCCCCCCCCAAGAGCTTAACTACTCTCGTGACTTACCTATCCCCATTCACCCTGCGGCTAGTTGATACAGATTCGTCATAGTATAAGACGAGTTCACTCTTCCAAGATACAAATTTCCCAATTAAGACCTGCAACTAGTTTACTCAGACCTTTTGTTAGTGTTGGTTAAAGCCGTATTAACTAGGAGACGAGTTAGCGCAGGGTGTGTGGGGATAGGTAAGTCACTATATAGTTAACATCTTGGGGGGATTTTCATGTGGGGAATTTTCTTGGGAGGTCCTTGCTTAGGGGGGGGGGGGTAGATCACACATAAAAGTAGAGTCGTGACGGTAGATCACACATTAGAGCAGCACCGAAAAGGCTAGGCTCTGACTTAGGAGCTTTTCTTTGAAGTGTTTTTGATCTGGCAAGAACAAGGCAACAATAGCACTGTAATGTTCAACAAAGAAAACACCCATAAAACCCCACAACTAGATAATGGCTTGGAACAGGTCCAGAAATAGCCATACATTTCCAGCCAACGTCACAGTTCAGTTCAATGAAATACAATTACTGCTGGTGGGATCTGCTGTTTTGACATTTGCATTTTGTTTTGGCGTGCAGTTCCTTAACTTTTCACGCGCACCTAAAAATGCATATGCTGCAGCAGATTCCACTAGTCTGTAAATTAATCTCTTAGCCATTTTACTCAGGCCAATTAATTGCCGGTTGTACAAGATATTTCTTCCACTTTTCAGATCTAAAATGTCAGTTTTCCACTTCCACAAATGGTTTCGAATGATTTGCTCAAAAGTTCTGCCATATTCTGGCCAGTTATTGAGAGTCAATGCTATGCAAGAATCAGAATGATTGGAGCTGTCTGCGACAAGCTAGAACCTTATCAATTTCATGCTTTTCATTGGAGCTGAAATCTTTATTCTCCAAAATTTGAAATCATAGTATGCTGGAAAGAAAGGTTTGCACAATCGGAAAATAGCAAGAAGGGTGCTCTTACAAACAAACAACGTACAAAACACTCAAAGAAGAGGCCGAACTCAAAGAATAGACAACTTTCAAACTGTTGTTTTTAGCCAAACTCAAAGAATACGTTCCCGTTGGTCGTTTTTCGTTTTTTGTTTGTTGTTCGTTTTTAAACAAAACTCAAAGAATAGCTCCATGGTCATCTTGTTTGTGGCAAAAGGTCAAAAACAGTGCAATTTAATGTTTATAAGTCGCAGCCTAGCCTTTTCTTATGGTTTATGCCTGAAAAAAACGAACAAAAACCGGGGTAAGGCTGTTTGGTCTGTTCGTTGTTCGTTTTCTGTTTGTTGTTCGTTTTTTTGGAAAAAACGGTTAAAAAACGGTTTTTTGTTGTTCGTTTCTTGTTTTTAACTCAAAGAATACGATCTCATGTTTGTTGTTTGTTCGTTTGTTGTTTGGGCTCTGCTCAAAGAATAGGTTCCTTTCCAAACGGTTTCCAAACGGTTTCCAAACGGTTTTATCAGCTCAAAGAATAGGTCCCTGGATTCTAAATTCTAAAATTGTAAAATCAGGAAGAAATTCTAAAGAAAAAGAAAGAACCTGGAAAGTGGAGAAAATGTTGGTGGAGGAAGCAGCGATGCTGAGGAGCTCCTGACGCCAGGCCTCCAGCCACAGGTCCCTGTCCAGCGGCCAGTAGGAGAGCAGGATTTCTTCGCACTCCTGTCTTCAATCCAATACCTTCATCAATTTTCTTTTTTCAGCTTTTTTTATTCTACTAATTTCAATTCCTTTGCCAATATTTCTTTTGGTAGCTGACAATTGAAGTCTTACGTTAACCCAAGTTTGTCCATGCAAATCTAGCGTCAACAAAATTTCTAGTTCCCCTCACGGGTGCCCCATCAAATGCAGTTTACCTCAGTGCATCAAAACCCCGCAAGGCGGCTGGCACGTCCTCTGGGGCCGCGGACTGAAAGGATGATGCTAAGATAGCCAAGCAGAAATGACCATAGCCAATACCAACAGTTGAGGCTAGCCGTTGCAGTCTCCGCTCCAGCGTCTGCCTCAGTCGAAACAGGCAGGTGCCTGCCGACTCTGCCAGAAGCAGGCAGCTGTCGCAGGCCAGTGCCTAGACTGCTCGCGTTCCTGATCCATCCACTGGCTCAGAAGCCTTCAAGAGGCAATGGACTGTAGACCATAGGAAAGGCTGTTCTTGGGCGTAGCGGAGCAGAGCATCAGCTGCTCTGCCGATGCTTCGCTGCATGCCCTCCAGCGTCAGGCCGCTTTCCACCCGCTGTCGCTCCACCTGTCCAGTTTTCTTCTCCTCTTCAGCCCCTACCACGGGGGTCCCCTATTCTTTCGCCTTGCACCAAGAACGAGGGTGCTTAACAAAATCAATAAATTGTCATAATATTCCTAATTTTCTCTGTCCCATGGTTGCATCCGTTATTCTGCTTGCGGCTGGAGGTTAGGCCAGCCAGTACTGGGCGCAAAATCAGTGCAGAACCCGTTGGGGGAATCTGGCGGCAAGAATGGGGTCCTGAGCAGCCAAAGCCTCCAGCTGGAAGCGCAGTCTTGCCAGGTTCTCCCGGGCCGCTCTCACAAAGACGCTCCGCTCCAGACTGAATACCTCCAGCCCGCCCAGCTCCTCCTCCGCATCCCTGATTTGTCCGCCACCAACTCTTTGCCGCCCTCCCAGGAGCGGGAGAAAGGGGCAACGCGAGGAACTGACGGTAGACAGCCACAATGCGGCGAGCGTTGCGGAAGCAGGAGATGTTGAGGAGGCCGGAGCCGAGGGCCTTGAGCGCCGGCTCCCTTGGGGGCGATGCTGAGCCCGTTCAGGCGCTCGAAGTTGGCTTTGATCTCCTGGAAGGAGAGGTAGAGGAGGTAAAAGGAGGAGGTAAGAAGGAGAAGAGAGGAAAGGAGGAGTCTAGAAGTCCCGCTCATCCGACTCCAAGGCTTGGACGTTGAAGCGGGCGTTGAACTCGCGGGCGCGGCGGAAGTTGGCGGTGATGGCCTGGAGCTTGGCGCTGCTCTCCTCCTTCAGGATCTGCTCAGAGTTGTACCTGGCAAATAGTTCACCATTCTTTTGCCGCTACAGTCATTCTCTGGCATTTAGGGAAGGTTTGCTTCCAATTGCTAGATAGCAAGCTGGCGAGCTAGTGAGGCTCAGCTTTGAGCTGGGTCCTGGGCAGGCAATCGAAGGGGAGGGGAACGTGGAGAGGCGGGAGTAGGAGAGGGAACAAGGGAGTGAGGAGGAGCTTTGGCAGATCGGCGTACACTTGCTGAGGCAGGCGTTCGGTCTTTCCGCTGAGCTGTCCTGTCGCTCCCGTCCTAGCCAAACATTTTCCCTGAAACAACAGCGGCCCAGGGCACATCAAATCCCTCACCTTCAGTCGGTCGATGCTCTCATCGACGCACTTGTACTTGTCGTAGAGGTTGCAGAAGGGCAACATCTGGTCTAATTATCGCCAAGATTCTCTCAGTCAGGCGGCAAATGGGAGCAGAAATGGGCGGATACTTTGTAAAATCTGCGAATCCACTGGCACCTGAATGCGGTGGCATCGACAGACCTGAAATATAGCCAGCTGAAGTTGATGGCAGGGCCAGGCCAGGTGTAGCAGGGGGGCCTCTTCGATGTAGTCGCTCTCGCACTCGATGGTGCCAGGCCTTCGCCGCAATATTCGAGGGGATAGTAGCGCAGCTGCTTCTCCTCGCACACCGTGCTGCCGCCCTCCGTGGACACCTGCCGAGGGCTGTGGTGAGGAGAGGCTGGGCGAGGAGGCTGGAGGGGAGAACTCGAGATCTCCGAGATGCTCCCCAGAGGCCTGGAAGCCGGGCGGGATGTCAAGATGCCGCCGTCCGACCGACTCACCACGTCGTTCGGCTGGCATTTGTTACATTTTCTAAGCATTTCAGGCCAAATTTTTGGGAAGACAGCTGGCTTTGAAAATCTAAGAAATTTAGGAGTTCGGAAGTCTTTTCTGTAACATTTTCCCTTCTCTCATAAAGCCAGTCTTCAGATGAGATAAACTGATCGAGATAGCGAGATAGAGATTTAGCTGATTTATTTGGGTCATTAAATATTTTTAGTCTGTTTTGAATTTATTATGAAGTAATTTTGAAAAATTGAAAAAGAATGTCCATTGAGCAAGAAGGTTGGTCAGCCGGTTCACGCATAGGTGGAAGGCGAAAAGAAAAGTAAAAAATGCCTTGTGAATGATGACGCGTAGGCCAGCTGTGTTTGAAGGCCCTGCCATGTATTCGTATTGCTCCACATTCGGCGTCAGTTTCAGGCCATATGCGGCTCCTACAATTCAAGCACCTATTCAATTTTTTTGCGCTCACATGATCACCTTTTCAGGTGGTTCATTGAAACTTAAAATGTCAGTTGGGCATGTCTTTTAGTTATTTAAAAACCCCTTGAGAGGCTTTGTAATTTGCAACTATGAAAATTGGAAACGTTCATATCTGTTGCGAATGTTCGATTTTTGGATGTTTGACAAATTACGTAATTATTCCAGGTTTCTGGGTAAACCTCGGGTTCTGGACTAGCGTTACGGGGGGAAGGGCAGTGTAAGGGGTGGAGCGTTACATATTTTTGAGGTGAAACTTTGGATTTTGTCAGACTTGCCCGCTCTCTTCTTTTCCTGTGCCAACAATTCTCCCCGCTTTCTTCTCTCTATTCAACCCAACCCTGACAGCCTAGCTCTTTTTTCCATCCCTAAGCCTCCTTCCCGACCTTCTTAGTTCATCATTAGCCGTTGAACCGCGCAGTTTCTTGGGCATACACTAAGTGATA